>OY754983.1:6721838-6842812 GCA_963576475.1 Molanna angustata | reverse complement strand
AGTAGGTATCATACAGGATAGAAATATAAACTAGTTATTCGATATTGAGTAGTAGGTAGGTTTTGATTTTACCTCAAAAACATCAGTAGGTATCATACAGGATAGAAATATAAACTAGTTATTCGATATTGAGTAGTAGGTAGGTTTTGATTTTACTCAAAACATCAGTAGGGTATCATACAGGATAGAAATATAAACTAGTTATTCGATATTGAGTAGTAGGTAGGTTTTGATTTTACTCAAAAACATCAGTAGGTATCATACAGGATAGAATATAAACTAGTTATTCGATATTGAGTAGTAGGTAGGTTTTGATTTTACTCAAAAACATCAGTAGGTATCATACAGGATAGAAATATAAACTAGTTATTCGATATTGAGTAGTAGGTAGGTTTTGATTTTACTCAAAAACATCAGTAGGTATCATACAGGATAGAAATATAAACTAGTTATTCGATATTGAGTAGTAGGTAGGTTTTGATTTTACTCAAAAACATCAGTAGGTATCATACAGGATAGAAATATAAACTAGTTATTCGATATTGAGTAGTAGGTAGGTTTTGATTTTACTCAAAAACATCAGTAGGTATCATACAGGATACAAATATAAACTAGTTATTCGATATTGAGTAGTAGGTAGGTTTTGATTTTACTCAAAAACATCAGTAGGTATCATACAGGATAGAAATATAAACTAGTTATTCGATATTGAGTAGTAGGTAGGTTTTGATTTTACTCAAAAACATCAGTAGGTATCATACAGGATAGAAATATAAACTAGTTATTCGATATTGAGTAGTAGGTAGGTTTTGATTTTACTCAAAAACATCAGTAGGTATCATACAGGATAGAAATATAAACTAGTTATTCGATATTGAGTAGTAGGTAGGTTTTGATTTTACTCAAAAACATCAGTAGGTATCATACAGGATAGAAATATAAACTAGTTATTCGATATTGAGTAGTAGGTAGTTTTGATTTTACTCAAAAACATCAGTAGGTATCATACAGGATAGAAATATAAACTAGTTATTCGATATTGAGTAGTAGGTAGGTTTTGATTTTACTCAAAAACATCAGTAGGTATCATACAGGATAGAAATATAAACTAGTTATTCGATATTGAGTAGTAGGTAGTTTTGATTTTACTCAAAAACATCAGTAGGTATCATACAGGATAGAAATATAAACTAGTTATTCGATATTGAGTAGTAGGTAGGTTTTGATTTTACTCAAAAACATCAGTAGGTATCATACAGGATAGAAATATAAACTAGTTATTCGATATTGAGTAGTAGGTAGGTTTTGATTTTACTCAAAAACATCAGTAGGTATCATACAGGATAGAAATATAAACTAGTTATTCGATATTGAGTAGTAGGTAGGTTTTGATTTTACTCAAAAACATCAGTAGGTATCATACAGGATAGAAATATAAACTAGTTATTCGATATTGAGTAGTAGGTAGGTTTTGATTTTACTCAAAAACATCAGTAGGTATCATACAGGATAGAAATATAAACTAGTTATTCGATATTGAGTAGTAGGTAGGTTTTGATTTTACTCAAAAACATCAGTAGGTATCATACAGGATAGAAATATAAACTAGTTATTCGATATTGAGTAGTAGGTAGGTTTTGATTTTACTCAAAAACATCAGTAGGTATCATACAGGATAGAAATATAAACTAGTTATTCGATATTGAGTAG
Organism: Molanna angustata; assembly: GCA_963576475.1. Lineage (NCBI taxonomy): Eukaryota > Metazoa > Arthropoda > Insecta > Trichoptera > Molannidae > Molanna > Molanna angustata. Next base: position 6,841,102 of record OY754983.1, on the reverse strand, counting down.
TAGGTAGGTTTTGATTTTACTCAAAAACATCAGTAGGTATCATACAGGATAGAAATATAAACTAGTTATTCGATATTGAGTAGTAGGTAGGTTTTGATTTTACTCAAAAACATCAGTAGGTATCATACAGGATAGAAATATAAACTAGTTATTCGATATTGAGTAGTAGGTAGGTTTTGATTTTACTCAAAAACATCAGTAGGTATCATACAGGATAGAAATATAAACTAGTTATTCGATATTGAGTAGTAGGTAGGTTTTGATTTTACTCAAAAACATCAGTAGGTATCATACAGGATACAAATATAAACTAGTTATTCGATATTGAGTAGTAGGTAGGTTTTGATTTTACTCAAAAACATCAGTAGGTATCATACAGGATAGAAATATAAACTAGTTATTCGATATTGAGTAGTAGGTAGGTTTTGATTTTACTCAAAAACATCAGTAGGTATCATACAGGATAGAAATATAAACTAGTTATTCGATATTGAGTAGTAGGTAGTTTTGATTTTACTCAAAAACATCAGTAGGTATCATACAGGATAGAAATATAAACTAGTTATTCGATATTGAGTAGTAGGTAGGTTTTGATTTTACTCAAAAACATCAGTAGGTATCATACAGGATAGAAATATAAACTAGTTATTCGATATTGAGTAGTAGGTAGGTTTTGATTTTACTCAAAAACATCAGTAGGTATCATACAGGATAGAAATATAAACTAGTTATTCGATATTGAGTAGTAGGTAGGTTTTGATTTTACTCAAAAACATCAGTAGGTATCATACAGGATAGAAATATAAACTAGTATTCGATATTGAGTAGTAGGTAGGTTTTGATTTTACTCAAAAACATCAGTAGGTATCATACAGGATAGAAATATAAACTAGTTATTCGATATTGAGTAGTAGGTAGGTTTTGATTTTACTCAAAAACATCAGTAGGTATCATACAGGATAGAAATATAAACTAGTTATTCGATATTGAGTAGTAGGTAGGTTTTGATTTTACTCAAAAACATCAGTAGGTATCATACAGGATAGAAATATAAACTAGTTATTCGATATTGAGTAGTAGGTAGGTTTTGATTTTACTCAAAAACATCAGTAGGTATCATACAGGATAGAAATATAAACTAGTTATTCGATATTGAGTAGTAGGTAGGTTTTGATTTTACTCAAAAACATCAGTAGGTATCATACAGGATAGAAATATAAACTAGTTATTCGATATTGAGTAGTAGGTAGGTTTTGATTTTACTCAAAAACATCAGTAGGTATCATACAGGATAGAAATATAAACTAGTTATTCGATATTGAGTAGTAGGTAGGTTTTGATTTTACTCAAAAACATCAGTAGGTATCATACAGGATAGAAATATAAACTAGTTATTCGATATTGAGTAGTAGGTAGGTTTTGATTTTACTCAAAAACATCAGTAGGTATCATACAGGATAGAAATATAAACTAGTTATTCGATATTGAGTAGTAGGTAGGTTTTGATTTTACTCAAAAACATCAGTAGGTATCATACAGGATAGAAATATAAACTAGTTATTCGATATTGAGTAGTAGGTAGGTTTTGATTTTACTCAAAAACATCAGTAGGTATCATACAGGATAGAAATATAAACTAGTTATTCGATATTGAGTAGTAGGTAGGTTTTGATTTTACTCAAAAACATCAGTAGGTATCATACAGGATAGAAATATAAACTAGTTATTCGATATTGAGTAGTAGGTAGGTTTTGATTTTACTCAAAAACATCAGTAGGTATCATACAGGATAGAAATATAAACTAGTTATTCGATATTGAGTAGTAGGTAGGTTTTGATTTTACTCAAAAACATCAGTAGGTATCATACAGGATAGAAATATAAACTAGTTATTCGATATTGAGTAGTAGGTAGGTTTTGATTTTACTCAAAAACATCAGTAGGTATCATACAGGATAGAAATATAAACTAGTTATTCGATATTGAGTAGTAGGTAGGTTTTGATTTTACTCAAAAACATCAGTAGGTATCATACAGGATAGAAATATAAACTAGTTATTCGATATTGAGTAGTAGGTAGGTTTTGATTTTACTCAAAAACATCAGTAGGTATCATACAGGATAGAAATATAAACTAGTTATTCGATATTGAGTAGTAGGTAGGTTTTGATTTTACTCAAAAACATCAGTAGGTATCATACAGGATAGAAATATAAACTAGTTATTCGATATTGAGTAGTAGGTAGGTTTTGATTTTACTCAAAAACATCAGTAGGTATCATACAGGATAGAAATATAAACTAGTTATTCGATATTGAGTAGTAGGTAGGTTTTGATTTTACTCAAAAACATCAGTAGGTATCATACAGGATAGAAATATAAACTAGTTATTCGATATTGAGTAGTAGGTAGGTTTTGATTTTACTCAAAAACATCAGTAGGTATCATACAGGATACAAATATAAACTAGTTATTCGATATTGAGTAGTAGGTAGGTTTTGATTTTACTCAAAAACATCAGTAGGTATCATACAGGATAGAAATATAAACTAGTTATTCGATATTGAGTAGTAGGTAGGTTTTGATTTTACTCAAAAACATCAGTAGGTATCATACAGGATAGAAATATAAACTAGTTATTCGATATTGAGTAGTAGGTAGGTTTTGATTTTACTCAAAAACATCAGTAGGTATCATACAGGATAGAAATATAAACTAGTTATTCGATATTGAGTAGTAGGTAGGTTTTGATTTTACTCAAAAACATCAGTAGGTATCATACAGGATAGAAATATAAACTAGTTATTCGATATTGAGTAGTAGGTAGGTTTTGATTTTACTCAAAAACATCAGTAGGTATCATACAGGATAGAAATATAAACTAGTTATTCGATATTGAGTAGTAGGTAGGTTTTGATTTTACTCAAAAACATCAGTAGGTATCATACAGGATAGAAATATAAACTAGTTATTCGATATTGAGTAGTAGGTAGGTTTTGATTTTACTCAAAAACATCAGTAGGTATCATACAGGATACAAATATAAACTAGTTATTCGATATTGAGTAGTAGGTAGGTTTTGATTTTACTCAAAAACATCAGTAGGTATCATACAGGATAGAAATATAAACTAGTTATTCGATATTGAGTAGTAGGTAGGTTTTGATTTTACTCAAAAACATCAGTAGGTATCATACAGGATAGAAATATAAACTAGTTATTCGATATTGAGTAGTAGGTAGGTTTTGATTTTACTCAAAAACATCAGTAGGTATCATACAGGATAGAAATATAAACTAGTTATTCGATATTGAGTAGTAGGTAGGTTTTGATTTTACTCAAAAACATCAGTAGGTATCATACAGGATAGAAATATAAACTAGTTATTCGATATTGAGTAGTAGGTAGGTTTTGATTTTACTCAAAAACATCAGTAGGTATCATACAGGATAGAAATATAAACTAGTTATTCGATATTGAGTAGTAGGTAGGTTTTGATTTTACTCAAAAACATCAGTAGGTATCATACAGGATAGAAATATAAACTAGTTATTCGATATTGAGTAGTAGGTAGGTTTTGATTTTACTCAAAAACATCAGTAGGTATCATACAGGATACAAATATAAACTAGTTATTCGATATTGAGTAGTAGGTAGGTTTTGATTTTACTCAAAAACATCAGTAGGTATCATACAGGATACAAATATAAACTAGTTATTCGATATTGAGTAGTAGGTAGTTTTGATTTTACTCAAAAACATCAGTAGGTATCATACAGGATACAAATATAAACTAGTTATTCGATATTGAGTAGTAGGTAGGTTTTGATTTTACTCAAAAACATCAGTAGGTATCATACAGGATAGAAATATAAACTAGTTATTCGATATTGAGTAGTAGGTAGGTTTTGATTTTACTCAAAAACATCAGTAGGTATCATACAGGATAGAAATATAAACTAGTTATTCGATATTGAGTAGTAGGTAGGTTTTGATTTTACTCAAAAACATCAGTAGGTATCATACAGGATAGAAATATAAACTAGTTATTCGATATTGAGTAGTAGGTAGGTTTTGATTTTACTCAAAAACATCAGTAGGTATCATACAGGATACAAATATAAACTAGTTATTCGATATTGAGTAGTAGGTAGGTTTTGATTTTACTCAAAAACATCAGTAGGTATCATACAGGATACAAATATAAACTAGTTATTCGATATTGAGTAGTAGGTAGGTTTTGATTTTACTCAAAACATCAGTAGGTATCATACAGGATAGAAATATAAACTAGTTATTCGATATTGAGTAGTAGGTAGGTTTGATTTTACTCAAAAACATCAGTAGGTATCATACAGGATAGAAATATAAACTAGTTATTCGATATTGAGTAGTAGGTAGGTTTTGATTTTACTCAAAAACATCAGTAGGTATCATACAGGATAGAAATATAAACTAGTTATTCGATATTGAGTAGTAGGTAGGTTTTGATTTTACTCAAAAACATCAGTAGGTATCATACAGGATACAAATATAAACTAGTTATTCGATATTGAGTAGTAGGTAGGTTTTGATTTTACTCAAAAACATCAGTAGGTATCATACAGGATACAAATATAAACTAGTTATTCGATATTGAGTAGTAGGTAGGTTTTGATTTTACTCAAAAACATCAGTAGGTATCATACAGGATAGAAATATAAACTAGTTATTCGATATTGAGTAGTAGGTAGGTTTTGATTTTACTCAAAAACATCAGTAGGTATCATACAGGATACAAATATAAACTAGTTATTCGATATTGAGTAGTAGGTAGGTTTTGATTTTACTCAAAAACATCAGTAGGTATCATACAGGATACAAATATAAACTAGTTATTCGATATTGAGTAGTAGGTAGGTTTTGATTTTACTCAAAAACATCAGTAGGTATCATACAGGATAGAAATATAAACTAGTTATTCGATATTGAGTAGTAGGTAGGTTTTGATTTTACTCAAAAACATCAGTAGGTATCATACAGGATAGAAATATAAACTAGTTATTCGATATTGAGTAGTAGGTAGGTTTTGATTTTACTCAAAAACATCAGTAGGTATCATACAGGATAGAAATATAAACTAGTTATTCGATATTGAGTAGTAGGTAGGTTTTGATTTTACTCAAAAACATCAGTAGGTATCATACAGGATACAAATATAAACTAGTTATTCGATATTGAGTAGTAGGTAGGTTTTGATTTTACTCAAAAACATCAGTAGGTATCATACAGGATACGAAATATAAACTAGTTATTCGATATTGAGTAGTAGGTAGGTTTTGATTTTACTCAAAAACATCAGTAGGTATCATACAGGATACAAATATAAACTAGTTATTCGATATTGAGTAGTAGGTAGGTTTTGATTTTACTCAAAAACATCAGTAGGTATCATACAGGATAGAAATATAAACTAGTTATTCGATATTGAGTAGTAGGTAGGTTTTGATTTTACTCAAAAACATCAGTAGGTATCATACAGGATAGAAATATAAACTAGTTATTCGATATTGAGTAGTAGGTAGGTTTTGATTTTACTCAAAAACATCAGTAGGTATCATACAGGATACAAATATAAACTAGTTATTCGATATTGAGTAGTAGGTAGGTTTTGATTTTACTCAAAAACATCAGTAGGTATCATACAGGATACAAATATAAACTAGTTATTCGATATTGAGTAGTAGGTAGGTTTTGATTTTACTCAAAAACATCAGTAGGTATCATACAGGATACAAATATAAACTAGTTATTCGATATTGAGTAGTAGGTAGGTTTTGATTTTACTCAAAAACATCAGTAGGTATCATACAGGATAGAAATATAAACTAGTTATTCGATATTGAGTAGTAGGTAGGTTTTGATTTTACTCAAAAACATCAGTAGGTATCATACAGGATAGAAATATAAACTAGTTATTCGATATTGAGTAGTAGGTAGGTTTTGATTTTACTCAAAAACATCAGTAGGTATCATACAGGATACAAATATAAACTAGTTATTCGATATTGAGTAGTAGGTAGGTTTTGATTTTACTCAAAAACATCAGTAGGTATCATACAGGATAGAAATATAAACTAGTTATTCGATATTGAGTAGTAGGTAGGTTTTGATTTTACTCAAAAACATCAGTAGGTATCATACAGGATACAAATATAAACTAGTTATTCGATATTGAGTAGTAGGTAGGTTTTGATTTTACTCAAAAACATCAGTAGGTATCATACAGGATACAAATATAAACTAGTTATTCGATATTGAGTAGTAGGTAGGTTTTGATTTTACTCAAAAACATCAGTAGGTATCATACAGGATACAAATATAAACTAGTTATTCGATATTGAGTAGTAGGTAGGTTTTGATTTTACTCAAAAACATCAGTAGGTATCATACAGGATACAAATATAAACTAGTTATTCGATATTGAGTAGTAGGTAGGTTTTGATTTTACTCAAAAACATCAGTAGGTATCATACAGGATAGAAATATAAACTAGTTATTCGATATTGAGTAGTAGGTAGGTTTTGATTTTACTCAAAAACATCAGTAGGTATCATACAGGATACAAATATAAACTAGTTATTCGATATTGAGTAGTAGGTAGGTTTTGATTTTACTCAAAAACATCAGTAGGTATCATACAGGATACAAATATAAACTAGTTATTCGATATTGAGTAGTAGGTAGGTTTTGATTTTACTCAAAAACATCAGTAGGTATCATACAGGATAGAAATATAAACTAGTTATTCGATATTGAGTAGTAGGTAGGTTTTGATTTTACTCAAAAACATCAGTAGGTATCATACAGGATAGAAATATAAACTAGTTATTCGATATTGAGTAGTAGGTAGGTTTTGATTTTACTCAAAAACATCAGTAGGTATCATACAGGATACAAATATAAACTAGTTATTCGATATTGAGTAGTAGGTAGGTTTTGATTTTACTCAAAAACATCAGTAGGTATCATACAGGATAGAAATATAAACTAGTTATTCGATATTGAGTAGTAGGTAGGTTTTGATTTTACTCAAAAACATCAGTAGGTATCATACAGGATACAAATATAAACTAGTTATTCGATATTGAGTAGTAGGTAGGTTTTGATTTTACTCAAAAACATCAGTAGGTATCATACAGGATAGAAATATAAACTAGTTATTCGATATTGAGTAGTAGGTAGGTTTTGATTTTACTCAAAACATCAGTAGGTATCATACAGGATACAAATATAAACTAGTTATTCGATATTGAGTAGTAGGTAGGTTTTGATTTTACTCAAAAACATCAGTAGGTATCATACAGGATACAAATATAAACTAGTTATTCGATATTGAGTAGTAGGTAGGTTTTGATTTTACTCAAAAACATCAGTAGGTATCATACAGGATAGAAATATAAACTAGTTATTCGATATTGAGTAGTAGGTAGGTTTTGATTTTACTCAAAAACATCAGTAGGTATCATACAGGATAGAAATATAAACTAGTTATTCGATATTGAGTAGTAGGTAGGTTTTGATTTTACTCAAAAACATCAGTAGGTATCATACAGGATACAAATATAAACTAGTTATTCGATATTGAGTAGTAGGTAGGTTTTGATTTTACTCAAAAACATCAGTAGGTATCATACAGGACAAATATAAACTAGTTATTCGATATTGAGTAGTAGGTAGGTTTTGATTTTACTCAAAAACATCAGTAGGTATCATACAGGATACAAATATAAACTAGTTATTCGATATTGAGTAGTAGGTAGGTTTTGATTTTACTCAAAAACATCAGTAGGTATCATACAGGATAGAAATATAAACTAGTTATTCGATATTGAGTAGTAGGTAGGTTTTGATTTTACTCAAAAACATCAGTAGGTATCATACAGGATAGAAATATAAACTAGTTATTCGATATTGAGTAGTAGGTAGGTTTTGATTTTACTCAAAAACATCAGTAGGTATCATACAGGATACAAATATAAACTAGTTATTCGATATTGAGTAGTAGGTAGGTTTTGATTTTACTCAAAAACATCAGTAGGTATCATACAGGATAGAAATATAAACTAGTTATTCGATATTGAGTAGTAGGTAGGTTTTGATTTTACTCAAAAACATCAGTAGGTATCATACAGGATAGAAATATAAACTAGTTATTCGATATTGAGTAGTAGGTAGGTTTTGATTTTACTCAAAAACATCAGTAGGTATCATACAGGATACAAATATAAACTAGTTATTCGATATTGAGTAGTAGGTAGGTTTTGATTTTACTCAAAAACATCAGTAGGTATCATACAGGATAGAAATATAAACTAGTTATTCGATATTGAGTAGTAGGTAGGTTTTGATTTTACTCAAAAACATCAGTAGGTATCATACAGGATAGAAATATAAACTAGTTATTCGATATTGAGTAGTAGGTAGGTTTTGATTTTACTCAAAAACATCAGTAGGTATCATACAGGATACAAATATAAACTAGTTATTCGATATTGAGTAGTAGGTAGGTTTTGATTTTACTCAAAAACATCAGTAGGTATCATACAGGATAGAAATATAAACTAGTTATTCGATATTGAGTAGTAGGTAGGTTTTGATTTTACTCAAAAACATCAGTAGGTATCATACAGGATACAAATATAAACTAGTTATTCGATATTGAGTAGTAGGTAGGTTTTGATTTTACTCAAAAACATCAGTAGGTATCATACAGGATAGAAATATAAACTAGTTATTCGATATTGAGTAGTAGGTAGGTTTTGATTTTACTCAAAAACATCAGTAGGTATCATACAGGATACAAATATAAACTAGTTATTCGATATTGAGTAGTAGGTAGGTTTTGATTTTACTCAAAAACATCAGTAGGTATCATACAGGATACAAATATAAACTAGTTATTCGATATTGAGTAGTAGGTAGGTTTTGATTTTACTCAAAAACATCAGTAGGTATCATACAGGATACAAATATAAACTAGTTATTCGATATTGAGTAGTAGGTAGGTTTTGATTTTACTCAAAAACATCAGTAGGTATCATACAGGATACAAATATAAACTAGTTATTCGATATTGAGTAGTAGGTAGGTTTTGATTTTACTCAAAAACATCAGTAGGTATCATACAGGATAGAAATATAAACTAGTTATTCGATATTGAGTAGTAGGTAGGTTTTGATTTTACTCAAAAACATCAGTAGGTATCATACAGGATACAAATATAAACTAGTTATTCGATATTGAGTAGTAGGTAGGTTTTGATTTTACTCAAAAACATCAGTAGGTATCATACAGGATAGAAATATAAACTAGTTATTCGATATTGAGTAGTAGGTAGGTTTTGATTTTACTCAAAAACATCAGTAGGTATCATACAGGATACAAATATCAACTAGTTATTCGATATTGAGGAGTAGGTAGGTTTTGATTTTACTCAAAAACATCAGTAGGTATCATACAGGATAGAAATATAAACTAGTTATTCGATATTGAGTAGTAGGTAGGTTTTGATTTTACTCAAAAACATCAGTAGGTATCATACAGGATACAAATATAAACTAGTTATTCGATATTGAGGAGTAGGTAGGTTTTGATTTTACTCAAAAACATCAGTAGGTATCATACAGGATAGAAATATAAACTAGTTATTCGATATTGAGTAGTAGGTAGGTTTTGATTTTACTCAAAAACATTAGTAGGTATCATACAGGATAGAAATATAAACTAGTTATTCGATATTGAGTAGTAGGTAGGTTTTGATTTTACTCAAAAACATCAGTAGGTATCATACAGGATAGAAATATAAACTAGTTATTCGATATTGAGTAGTAGGTAGGTTTTGATTTTACTCAAAAACATCAGTAGGTATCATACAGGATAGAAATATAAACTAGTTATTCGATATTGAGTAGTAGGTAGGTTTTGATTTTACTCAAAAACATCAGTAGGTATCATACAGGATAGAAATATAAACTAGTTATTCGATATTGAGTAGTAGGTAGGTTTTGATTTTACTCAAAAACATCAGTAGGTATCATACAGGATACAAATATAAACTAGTTATTCGATATTGAGTAGTAGGTAGGTTTTGATTTTACTCAAAAACATCAGTAGGTATCATACAGGATAGAAATATAAACTAGTTATTCGATATTGAGTAGTAGGTAGGTTTTGATTTTACTCAAAAACATCAGTAGGTATCATACAGGATAGAAATATAAACTAGTTATTCGATATTGAGTAGTAGGTAGGTTTTGATTTTACTCAAAAACATCAGTAGGTATCATACAGGATACAAATATAAACTAGTTATTCGATATTGAGTAGTAGGTAGGTTTTGATTTTACTCAAAAACATCAGTAGGTATCATACAGGATACAAATATAAACTAGTTATTCGATATTGAGTAGTAGGTAGGTTTTGATTTTACTCAAAAACATCAGTAGGTATCATACCGGATACAAATATAAACTAGTTATTCGATATTGAGTAGTAGGTAGGTTTTGATTTTACTCAAAAACATCAGTAGGTATCATACAGGATAGAAATATAAACTAGTTATTCGATATTGAGTAGTAGGTAGGTTTTGTTTTTACTCAAAAACATCAGTAGGTATCATACAGGATAGAAATATAAACTAGTTATTCGATATTGAGTAGTAGGTAGGTTTTGATTTTACTCAAAAACATCAGTAGGTATCATACAGGATACAAATATAAACTAGTTATTCGATATTGAGTAGTAGGTAGGTTTTGATTTTACTCAAAAACATCAGTAGGTATCATACAGGATAGAAATATAAACTAGTTATTCGATATTGAGTAGTAGGTAGGTTTTGATTTTACTCAAAAACATCAGTAGGTATCATACAGGATAGAAATATAAACTAGTTATTCGATATTGAGTAGTAGGTAGGTTTTGATTTTACTCAAAAACATCAGTAGGTATCATACAGGATACAAATATAAACTAGTTATTCGATATTGAGGAGTAGGTAGGTTTTGATTTTACTCAAAAACATCAGTAGGTATCATACAGGATAGAAATATAAACTAGTTATTCGATATTGAGTAGTAGGTAGGTTTTGATTTTACTCAAAAACATCAGTAGGTATCATACAGGATACAAATATAAACTAGTTATTCGATATTGAGTAGTAGGTAGGTTTTGATTTTACTCAAAAACATCAGTAGGTATCATACAGGATAGAAATATAAACTAGTTATTCGATATTGAGTAGTAGGTAGGTTTTGATTTTACTCAAAAACATCAGTAGGTATCATACAGGATACAAATATAAACTAGTTATTCGATATTGAGTAGTAGGTAGGTTTTGATTTTACTCAAAAACATCAGTAGGTATCATACAGGATACAAATATAAACTAGTTATTCGATATTGAGTAGTAGGTAGGTTTTGATTTTACTCAAAAACATCAGTAGGTATCATACAGGATAGAAATATAAACTAGTTATTCGATATTGAGTAGTAGGTAGGTTTTGATTTTACTCAAAAACATCAGTAGGTATCATACAGGATACAAATATAAACTAGTTATTCGATATTGAGTAGTAGGTAGATTTTGATTTTACTCAAAAACATCAGTAGGTATCATACAGGATACAAATATAAACTAGTTATTCGATATTGAGTAGTAGGTAGGTTTTGATTTTACTCCAAAACATCAGTAGGTATCATACAGGATACAAATATAAACTAGTTATTCGATATTGAGTAGTAGGTAGGTTTTGATTTTACTCAAAAACATCAGTAGGTATCATACAGGATACAAATATAAACTAGTTATTCGATATTGAGTAGTAGGTAGGTTTTGATTTTACTCAAAAACATCAGTAGGTATCATACAGGATAGAAATATAAACTAGTTATTCGATATTGAGGAGTAGGTAGGTTTTGATTTTACTCAAAAACATCAGTAGGTATCATACAGGATAGAAATATAAACTAGTTATTCGATATTGAGTAGTAGGTAGGTTTTGATTTTACTCAAAAACATCAGTAGGTATCATACAGGATACAAATATAAACTAGTTATTCGATATTGAGTAGTAGGTAGGTTTTGATTTTACTCAAAAACATCAGTAGGTATCATACAGGATAGAAATATAAACTAGTTATTCGATATTGAGTAGTAGGTAGGTTTTGATTTTACTCAAAAACATCAGTAGGTATCATACAGGATACAAATATCAACTAGTTATTCGATATTGAGGAGTAGGTATGTTTTGATTTTACTCAAAAAAATCAGTAGGTATCATACAGGATAGAAATATAAACTAGTTATTCGATATTGAGTAGTAGGTAGGTAGGTAGGACCACATCTCGAAATTTCTTTCGAGCGCGCGCCTAGCGACGGCGAGTAGGTACATTTGTTTATCGCTAGGCCGAGTTCATCGCCCGCAACGTCAAACAAGTGACAATACTCCTCAACTGGGTATGACACTTCAAATAAATAAGTCTAGAAAGTTCGAGGACATTGAACTTGCTACCCCCAGCGCAGCACTATTTAAGGGAGTCTACACTTGTACACTTCGTCACTTCATTTCCGTATTTCCGTCACTTCGATTCGTCACATCACGCCGCCGTTCTCGACCACGCCGTCTCGCCGACACTTCGTCTCTCGACCACCGGTCATCTCTCGACCTCGCGAGCACGATGGTACTTCACCATGCGAAGATTCGGACACTTCGAACACACCCGCTAACTCGCTCGTTATACCTACTCATCGTGAGAAAAGTTCCTTTGTAAGTTATTTCATCAATTGTAAATTTACCCTTAAGCAAACTATTAATTGTGATCAATATACTCATTGTTACTTTTGACCATTCTTTCTTCTTCTCTCTAAACCACTGTGCTTGTGTTCTTATTTCAAATCATATCCACTTGGGATATAGTAAACTCTCTTTACTGGTAACCCCTCTGGTTACCACATATATTTAATAGTAACCACTTTGGTTACTACCTACTTTTGATTGGTAACCCCTTTGGTTACCAATCAGCTTTATTGGTGACCCTGTAACGTGAATATGAACACTATCGTTACCAAACAGCTAAACAGCTAAGCTTCACAGCTACTGGTATTTACAAAACATCGGTATTTATCTAGTACCGGCCCGAGGCCGAAAAACGATAAATATGCATTCACAACAGTGGTATTTTTCCTTACAATAACATTAAACAACACTTACCGATTTTCCTCAGATCACTCCTTTTCTTTTCCTAGCTTAGAAAAAGAACGAATTGGTTTTTGAATCTCTCACGATGGGTACACTTCACTACACCCGCGAAACAATCGCGCTTAATTCTATGCAATCGCGTTTAAAAATCACCCGCGTTTCTCGGTTTTTAGTTATTCTTTGTCATAAATGTTGCATTCAAATAACACATGCATAGTACACATTTATTTTATTCTGAGATTGTAAACAAAGGTATATATTGGTACCCACTTTATAATTTCGCATAATCAAACACTGTAAAATTTTTCTGTACGGCACTGCTTTAAGTAAAAAAATACTCCGACAATCGCGATATACATAAGCAAAACCGCACTTCCGAATTTAGTTATATTCTTTTTACATAATTCACGGAACTCTAAATATTTAATCACATACTTCGCGTTAAAAAAAATTCTCACGCACAACAATAATACTGAAGTGACAAAACTTAATAATTTTATATTTTACATACAGATTTACGCGTGATGCAGAACATTTAATTGAACTTGATATATTAATTTCACTGTTAAAACAAATATCGATCGAAAATTTTCGGTTTTAAACGATAAAACTTCAATTTTGTTATTTTTAATAAGTAAACAACGCGAATACGGGTCGTGACTAATCTTTCAAAATTCCAACTAGCGGTAGAAAAATTAAGTTTTAATAAAACACCATCTATCGAATGACAATCTAAGTTTTTGCTAACAAGATATTTACGTACGTTATTTAAATTCATTGCAATCAGAAATATGTTTTTATATCAAAGGAGCTCGCAAATAATTTATTAAATTATCACTATTTAATATATCAAATAGGTACTAATTTCGTGAAATACTTAACTTACCTATTTCATACTTTGTAATTTTGCTTTAAATACCTTTTATACTTTGAAACTTGCAAAGCATTTTTGTACTTAGACACATTTCAATATTTACCTATTACAAATAGAATATTTTAAACATTTTTGGACTTTGCTGAAATTCATATTATTTTTTTGTTGCATTGTATACCTAATTAGATACTTGAATTTATTTTCACTTCTAAAATATATTGTAATCAACTTAATTATTATTGACAAATACTTATCATTGTACATATTATATTTTTGCAACATGCAACCAACAATATTTTATTTATTCGCTTGCTACAATTGTAAATGTTTATATTATGAAAATTTAAAATTTACAACTGTCAACTGCTGTTACTATGTACAACTATAGAAGCAAGATGATCAACGTTATCATCATCATCAGCATCAAACCAAGATGGAAAGCGACATTATCAACATCGATAAATCAAGATTGCAAACATTGTCAACGGCACCAAATCAAGATGAACAACATTGGCAATGGCACCAAATCAAAATGGACAACTTCAGCAACAAATGGTTTTCATCAGCAACCAAGAGCAACACCGACACGCTACAACTCGCTATACTGGCACGTATTCCCAAAGACATCAGACTCACTTGATGCGCGGCAAAGAATGCACAAGCACTCGCTATACTGGCACGTATTCCCAAAGACATCAGACTCACTTGATGCGCAGCAAAGAATGCACACACAGGCCCCACTGGAGAACTACTCCAAAGCTGTCGGACACCCAAATATGAACGCACGCACACATCTCGAGCAAACAAAAACTCACCTCGTCTCATCGCTACGCACGTCTTTGAACGAGGAATGATTTTGTTGGGACGCTGTCCCATCCTTCGTGTTATGCTTACGACTCGCACTCTGTCTCGCATACCCAAGGAGCTGCTCAACCACGACAACACGACGTCTACACGACACGGTCAACACGACGCTGTCAACACGTCACTGTCAACACACGCTGTCAACACGACGACAGTCAACGAAAACTTCGAAAACGCCAACGCAAGCCAACTGCACAGTTCTGCAAATTCGACAAGAATGTTTAGATGCCAATTACACTGCACAGTTTATCGGACTCCACGGACTACACTGACTCCACGGACTCCACAGCTTTGTGTACGAACAAGCCTCACCGACACACTGCAATTGTCAACGGGCTGAACGGGAACACTGTTTCCAAAGCAATCACATCTTGATCCGTCGCAATCATCATCAGCAACTAGGCAACAGTCCAACTAACACAAGTCTAACCATCTCTCCAAAATTGTAATGACTACAAAAATCTTCAGCAACGACTGCCTCAACTCAGCCACACCATGACGTTCTACCAAGGTATCGTGCCATCTTCGATACCACTTGAAGGGGAGGAATGTGGCAGACCACATCTCGAAATTTCTTTCGAGCGCGCGCCTAGCGACGGCAAGTACATTTGTTTATCGCTAGGCCGAGTTCATCGCCCGCAACGTCAAACAAGTGACAATACTCCTCAACTGGGTATGACACTTCAAATAAATAAGTCTAGAAAGTTCGAGGACATTGAACTTGCTACCCCCAGCGCAGCACTATTTAAGGGAGTCTACACTTGTACACTTCGTCACTTCATTTCCGTATTTCCGTCACTTCGATTCGTCACATCACGCCGCCGTTCTCGACCACGCCGTCTCGCCGACACTTCGTCTCTCGACCACCGGTCATCTCTCGACCTCGCGAGCACGATGGTACTTCACCATGCGAAGATTCGGACACTTCGAACACACCCGCTAACTCGCTCGTTATACCTACTCATCGTGAGAAAAGTTCCTTTGTAAGTTATTTCATCAATTGTAAATTTACCCTTAAGCAAACTATTAATTGTGATCAATATACTCATTGTTACTTTTGACCATTCTTTCTTCTTCTCTCTAAACCACTGTGCTTGTGTTCTTATTTCAAATCATATCCACTTGGGATATAGTAAACTCTCTTTACTGGTAACCCCTCTGGTTACCACATATATTTAATAGTAACCACTTTGGTTACTACCTACTTTTGATTGGTAACCCCTTTGGTTACCAATCAGCTTTATACTCAAAAACATCAGTAGGTATCATACAGGATAGAAATATAAACTAGTTATTCGATATTGAGTAGTAGGTAGGTTTTGATTTTACTCAAAAACATCAGTAGGTATCATACAGGATAGAAATATAAACTAGTTATTCGATATTGAGTAGTAGGTAGGTTTTGATTTTACTCAAAAACATCAGTAGGTATCATACAGGATAGAAATATAAACTAGTTATTCGATATTGAGTAGTAGGTAGGTTTTGATTTTACTCAAAAACATCAGTAGGTATCATACAGGATAGAAATATAAACTAGTTATTCGATATTGAGTAGTAGGTAGGTTTTGATTTTACTCAAAAACATCAGTAGGTATCATACAGGATAGAAATATAAACTAGTTATTCGATATTGAGTAGTAGGTAGGTTTTGATTTTACTCAAAAACATCAGTAGGTATCATACAGGATAGAAATATAAACTAGTTATTCGATATTGAGTAGTAGGTAGGTTTTGATTTTACTCAAAAACATCAGTAGGTATCATACAGGATAGAAATATAAACTAGTTATTCGATATTGAGTAGTAGGTAGGTTTTGATTTTACTCAAAAACATCAGTAGGTATCATACAGGATAGAAATATAAACTAGTTATTCGATATTGAGTAGTAGGTAGGTTTTGATTTTACTCAAAAACATCAGTAGGTATCATACAGGATAGAAATATAAACTAGTTATTCGATATTGAGGAGTAGGTAGGTTTTGATTTTACTCAAAAACATCAGTAGGTATCATACAGGATAGAAATATAAACTAGTTATTCGATATTGAGTAGTAGGTAGGTTTTGATTTTACTCAAAAACATCAGTAGGTATCATACAGGATAGAAATATAAACTAGTTATTCGATATTGAGGAGTAGGTAGGTTTTGATTTTACTCAAAAACATCAGTAGGTATCATACAGGATACAAATATAAACTAGTTATTCGATATTGAGTAGTAGGTAGGTTTTGATTTTCGTGAAAGTAAGTGAAATTACAAATCAACTATCGCCCCCCTACACCACGCCAACGCCCCCCATTTTTTTCTGGGCCCCTTAACGCCCCCTTCTAGGTCTCCAACGCCCACAAGGGGGCGTTATCGCCCACTTTGAGAAAGACTGAATAAGACCAATACCGGAATATAACTCAATTGTTTGGAGTCCGTGTTATACTGTTCATATTTATAATGTTGAGAGAGTTCAAAACAAGTTTTTTGAGGTAGGTACATCAATTTAAGATGGAAATTCAGAATTTTTGAAATCATTGTGCTCTCTTGATGCGCTGGAGATAAAGAGAGTAGGTAGTAGCTGATCTTGCTTTCTTTCATAGATTACTGAATGATGTTGTAGATTGTCCTCGTCTTTTGTCACAGATTCACTTACATACGTGTACCGTCAAGACTCACTCGCAATAGTGAATGTTTCGCCTTACAAAATGTCTACACAAATTATTATTTGTTTGGCTCACCAATGCAGAGACTTCCAAGACTTGCAAATAAGTTTGAGCAGATCGATGTCTTTGCACTGGGTTATGGTGAATACAAAAATTTGTTGTTACATTATAATGAAATGATAACCTTGACTATCTATGTATTTTTTTTTGTAAATATTACTGTAAAAAATGAATTTTTAAGTTGCACTGTTTCTTCTGCTGATTTGTATTCAAATTTAATTTTTATATATCTTTTTTTATGTTTAGTTGCTTCACATATTGTTTTATTGACTTTTTTGTTATATTTTATTTTTTTTGTTTCCTTTTAGTTTTTTTGTCTGTATGTTTTTTCTCAGTACCTATGTATATTTTAATGTATGTTTGTAAACGGCAATTCATGCCGTATGAGAAAAATAATTAAATATTCTATGTACATATTTTTAGGCATCTCTTTTTTAAGGTTTGTTTCGTGGCTTATTTTTTAACTGTTTTTTTTATGTTTCATTATTTTTTAATGACACTTTTGAATTTACTTTATACCTAGGTATATAATTTATTTATAGTTTCTTTTTGTTTTTAGTATATTTCTTTAATAATGTTTAGATATAATATGTAAAAAATAGGTATTTCGTACATATATACATCTCTTTTTATTTTCATTTTATAATATTATTGTATGTATGTATTAAACGTGTTTGTACTATTTTATTTTGTGTGTACTTGTAAAAGGCTATTTAGCCGTTGATGGAAATAATAAATAATGAAATAAATAAATATTTTTTTTTAATGTTTGTTATTTTTATTTTTTGGATGTTTTCATATGGTAATTGTGAGAAAAAAAGAATTAAATTATGACAATGATTAATATGAACACATATATAATTCCACAATTTATTTTATTTTTCTCCCGACGACCGTTTCGGCTTATAAGGCCATAATCAACTGGTAAGCCCCCGGTAAGCCAACTGGTAAGCACCAGTTGATTATGGCCTTATAAGCCGAAACGGTCGTCGGGAGAAAAAAATAAATTGTGGAATTATATATGTGTTCATATTAATCATTGTCATAATGGAATTCTACAAATTAGAAGCCGTCACAATCGAAAGATTGAAAAGTGCGTGAATTACTTTATTTTTTATTTAATCATATTTTGGTACTTACCTAATCTTCATCTTTACATGCTAACGAGATCGATAGTTGGAACTCATGTATTGTGTGCTACATGTAACTAGTGAAATTCAACAACTTTTTGCATTTTTTAATTTAATTTATCAATTTTTTTATTATTTACGTTTACTCATATTTTCAAAAATAAATTTAAAATATACCAACCTGACAGGATTTTCCAATTTGAATATAGCAATGTCGTAATATTTGTACGCAGCATGATAATTTTCATGTATAATAATATCTTTAATATTTATATCCTGCCTCTTCGCTCTGGGATCTGCGTTTTTAATGTTATGCTCACCAACTCGCACCATGACAGGTCTAAAACATATAAATACACCATTTAAATATCTCGGGTTAGTTATACATTCCTCTAACAATTCTCAAACAAAACACGATTTTAATTTATTGTACTTCAACGTAATGGATTTATACTATTGGCAAAACCTACATGCATAATATTGGTGACCCCGACATGATATAAACACAAAATAATACGATTTTTAATACATACGTGCCATAATCTCGGTTGCGTGTGCAATGAGCTGCTGTGAGTACAGCGTCCTCACTAATAAGACTTCCACCGCACATAAACTCGTATTCCGGGGAATTTGGTTTTGTGTAACCAAGGGCAGCCTAAAAATTAGTTAAAAAAGACAAAATAATCACAGATATAGCTAACGTGGGTGCTGGATTACGAGCATCCCATATACTTTACAATCAATTACAATCAGTTTACTAAAAAAAATAGTTTGGCAGAGTAATAGTAGGAAATAGTAGTGAAATGTAAAGTGGAATACCCCAAGGGTCTAATATTGGTCTGCTATGAAGCTAAAAAATATATCGATTTTATCATTTAATTATCTTGTTTTTTCGAACGCAACGGATGAGTTTCAACAATTTCATAAATTGATGCTGACGTAATGTTTTTTTATCAAAAATAAAAATTATATTTAAACAAGTCATTAAATCCACACGGAAAGTGCTGTTGACAGATACAACAAGCTTCTAATTGCAATAATAAAACAAAATATTGAAACGGGTACATATGACAATATTAGAAATTAATTAAATAGTTGAAATCCGGTAAAAAAAATAATACCTATCTCTTTATATCTCTTTTATTCCACACCTATCATTACCAACCATTCAATTTACATTACATATTCTCAAACACAATTCAAATCAGGAGTCTACTGAGTCGTTACTACTTCTTACAGTAAATTCCAACAAACCAATGATTGTGTTTGCCTCTTATATTTCTATGAATGCATGCTTTGTATTTTTAAATATCTTGTGAATCAGTGGGTATTATTTATTTGAACGTATCATACCATATGGGGGAATTCTCCTACAAGTGTCTCTTGACCTCCGACGATGAGGGGTTGTCCATTAATGACACATTTTGGTACCGTCGCTTTTATTGGAGTTGCGTCTAAAAAAAGAGGCATGACGGCGGGTATTTCTTTTTTTACCAATCTGCTGTATTCTTCACATTCTAGAACCAATGAACAAAGTGAATAAAGAACATATTATTCAAATCATCACATCTGAATGAGAACATTGTATTGTTTAACATACTGTCATCAATGTTCTATGTTCATAACATCAAATAAGGTAAAAAAATTGAATAAACTGTAAATTCTATAAATCAACAGAGTAAAAAGTAAAAACATATTTTTGCTTCCTTTAAATCTTGGTTTACATGTATGTAATTGTCCATGAAATGACCATTTTCACCATTCTGACGATACTCAAGTTAGCGTTCATTAGCAAATAGAGCATTACTATATCAGTATTTCTTTATATTTTAATAGTCGAAAATAGCAGATATTCAGATAATTACTACAGGATAGACATAAGGATTATATTGACTTACTTATTTGACTGATGGTCTTCGATGGAGTTGTACCAGGTCGTCTGGTTGTAGTTTGAATACCAGGCGGGATAGGAGGAGCAGTTTGTGTCGTAGGAATGTAATTTCGAGAAGAAGGTCTAATAGGATTGAAGTTTATTACAAATCTTGGAGCTGTAGAATTACTGTTTTGTGGACTGCACACGATGACATTCGTCCCTAAAAGGACAACATAAAAACTATAAAGATATTATATTCAACGAAAATAATAAACATTTATATAAATCTAAAGTAATAAAGCAATCAAAATGTTAGTGTATGTGTGTGTGTGTGTGTGTATGTGTGTGTGTGTGTGTTTGTCTCACGCCTTCTGAAAAACCAAGAGCATCTAAAAATCTAATTTATGTGCGAACGTGTACCTGTATACCTGATGCAGTGTCACGCTAAAAATAATGCGATAAAAATGCTGAATTTTAAAAATATTTCAATAATTATTTTTTTCATACAAAATTTTCCAAGTCGTATCTGTCAAAAAAGTGTACATTTTGCACGCATATATCTGTTAGTTTAAAAGTTAGAAGTACGTATTTACACGAAAAAAATTTACTTTCAAGTATAACTTAGCGTTTAAGTGAAAAACATGGTGAATATTTTGTATAATTATAATGTTTAACTTATTTTTAAAGTAAGCGTTTTGTACATAAATGCCGCCATTTTAATATCTTTTCATACAATATTTCATTTTCCTACCGAATGAATATGTTCTTCAAAATAATAAACCTTTGAAATAAATATAAATATGAAATAATAAAATGAAACACAAGACATTACAGCAAGTTTTAAGACGTATATTGTAAAAGTCTGTTAATTATTAGTAAAGATATGGGCATAATAAAATTGCATAATTTGTATATAATATTTGATATTTCGGACAATTTTCATTTTTATGGCATCGAACAAACCAATGTAGGTACCTACATATTCAAAAAATGTATCCGAACCATTCGATATTACTTACGTGTTCGAATCGTTTCCATGGCTACAGAAAGAATGTGATATTCAAATAAAATTTGTTAGGAATCGAATTTATTTAGAAGGTTGTTGTAGGTAGGTACCTACCTAATACTATTTACTTACAAATCAACAATAATATACCTATACTGATTTCCTATAGGAAAATTATTTTATTTATTTATTTATCAACCGTTTGTCCGATTATAATGAAACTTTGGTGAATTGTCGAGCGTATGCCCAGGATGGTTTTTGGATTTAAACTTTTTTCTTATTCTTCTTCTTCTACGTGTATTTGGTCGTTTTACCTATGAAGGGGGAGTATCCTGGGAAAAGAAGGTCCGACTGTCCCTCCATCTCTTCACAGGTCTTCCAGGACGGGTTCTGCATATAAACTTTTTTCTTCTTTTTCTTCAACGTGTACTTGGTCATCTTACCTATGAAGATGAACTATCCTGGGAGATGAAGGTCCTATTTTCCTTCCATCTCTTCGCAGGTTTCTGGATTTAAACTTTTTTCTTCTTCTTCTTCATCGTCTATTTGGTCATTTTACCTTTGAAGGTGGACTAACCTGGGAGAAGAATGTCCAATTTTCCTTCCATCTCTTCGCAGGTATCTGGATTTAAACTTATTTCTTCTTCTTCTTCTTCATCGTGTATTTTTGGTCATTTTACCTATGAAGTTGGAGAATCCTGGGAGAAGAAGGTCCAACTGTCCTTCCATCTCTTCGCAGGTATCTGGGTTTAAACTTTTTTCTTCTTCTTCGTGTATTTAGTCATTTTACCTATTAAGTAGAGCATCCTGGGAAAAGAATGTTCTTTCATCTCTTCGCGGTTCTTCCAGGATGGTTTCTGGATTTAAACTTTTCTTAACCGACTGATGGGACGGGATGTAATGAAGGGAAGGGATGCACTAAAGGGCCTGAAGGGACGGGAGGTATAAAACTGCCTGAAGGGACGGAAGGTAGTGAAGGGTCTGATGGGAAGGGACGTAATGAGGGATTAAAGGGACGGGAGGTACTGAAGGGCCTAAAGCGGCGGGTCCTGGAGTCTAATTCTGTTTCTTCTTAATTTTATGTAGACCTTTAGGGCAGTTTTTATACAAACTATTTCCTATTGTCTAATTCATCTTCTTCTTCTTTTATGTATACATTTGGGTCATTTTTTTATAAAAATTATTTCCTTTAGTCTAATTATTATTCTTCTTCATTTAAGTACGTAGACTTTTGGGAGAGTTTTAATACAAACTATTTCCAATAGTCTTATTCATTTTCTTTTATGTAGACCTTTTGGTCAATATTTATACAAACTATTTCCAATAGTCTAAATATTCTTCTTCTTCTTTTTTGTAGACCTTTGGGTGAGCTTTTATACAATCTATTTCCAATAGTCTAATTCTTCTATTAGGTATATGTATTTTTACTTATTTTATGTAGACCATTGGAATAGTTTTTTATACAAACTATTTCTTATAGTCTTATACTTATTTTTCTCTTTTTTATTTAGTCTTTTGGGTTAGTTTTAAGTCTAATAGTCTATTGTGCAGAAATATTATTAACGATATGCACACTTGATGAAAATACATATGAAATGAATGGGATATGGGATGTGACGATATAACCTGCACTAGAATCTTTTCAATACTTTTGTTTAATTAAATTTAAACCATTTATATCATCCTATTTTGAATAATTTTCAACACCTAATATTTAAAGAATGGGGGTTGTGGCCATTACTGAACTCTTCACAACATTTATATTCAAATTAAAAACTATTTACTATAGTTCAAGTCTTCTTCTTCTTCGTTAATGAAGACTTTCAGTCAAATTGAGCAAAAATATAATGCACACTTGATGAAAAAATATAAAAACGAATGGGATGTGACCAATACTAGATCTTTTCAGTACCTACGTTTGTTTAATCAAATTTTAACCACATCCCAACATCCAAAATTACTAAATTTTCAATAGGTACACATTACAATTTGTTTTCGATGATAATATTTAAAAATGGGGGTTGTGGCCAAACCAATCTCTTTACAACGTTGATAAACAGTCATATTTAAAACCATTACGCATAGTCCATGCGAGCAGAAATTGTATAAATATTATACTTCATTCACACTTTATAGCAATATATAAAAAATAATGGGTTGTGGCCATCACTTGAACATTTTACAATACTTAAACTCAATCAAATTTCAAACCACTTTTCATAGTCTGATATTGCAAAATAATTGGGTGACAATATTATAAAAACGATTGCTTTTTCTTTCACAATTTTACATTCTTGGCCAACGGCGGGACATAAAAGCTAGTTACAAATAAACAATTTGAATCGTTAAGTATTTTTCGAAATCTTCTCTTTTGTTTTATTATTTGACAGTTGAAAGAATGCACGCCCTTGAACATACATTATAATTTATATCTGGATAACAAAACGTCAAGAAATACATTTGCCAAACGTGTGCCTTATGGGATTGTGTGTTGGGGTGGTTTAGCTAAGAAAAACCTATTACCCATTATAACAGCGCAAAAATCACTACTCCGGATCATCTGCCGAAAACCTTTCAAATATCCATCAAGCTGTTTTCGGAATTCAAGGTTCTGGGTGTTGGACAACTATATATAAGAACAATAATCATATGACTACATAAATACCCAGCAAAATATATTTATTTATGGACAAATACAGTCTTAAAACACTTAAATAGAATCTATATTATAAATTTGAATGTTTGTATGTATCTATGTATCTATGTATGTGTTGAATGCGCTCCTAAACCGCTCATCCGATTGCGATGAAACTTTGGTGAACTGTCGAGAGTATACCAGGGATGGTTTCTGGATCAAAAAATTTTAACTTCTTCTTCTTCTTCATCGAGTTTTAGGTCATTTTACCTATGAAGGTGGACTATCCTGGGAACCGTTCATCCGATTGCAATTAAACTTTGGTGAATTGTCGATCGTATGCCCGGGATGATTTCTGAATTTAAAATATTTTCTTCTTCTTCTTCTTCATCGGGTATCAGGTCATTTTACATATGAAGGTGGACTAACCTGAGAACCGTTCATCCGATTGCAATGAAACTTTGGTGAATTGTCGAGCGTATGACCGGGATAGTTTCTGGATTAAAAAATTTTTCTTCTTCTTCTTCTTCATCGGGTATCAGGTCATTTTACCTATGAAGGTGGACTATCCTGGGAACCGTTCATTCAATTTCAAAGAAACTTTGATGAATTGTCGAGTGTATGCCAGGGATGGTTTCTGGATTAAAAAAAAATTCTCCTTCTTCTTCTTCATCGGGTATCAGGTTATTTTACCGATGAAGGTGGACTATCCTTGGAACCGTTCAATCAATTTCAATGAAACTTTGATGAATTGTCGAGCGTATGACCGGGACCTACTGAAGGGACGGGAGGTAATGAAGGGACGGGAGGTAATGAAGGGACGGGAGGTAATGAAGGGACGGGAGGTAATGAAGGGACGGGAGTAACTGAAGGGACGGGAGTAACTGAAGGGACGGGAGTAACTGAAGGGACGGGAGTAACTGTAGGGACGGGAGTAACTGAAGGGACGGGAGTAACTGAAGGGACGGGAGTAACTGAAGGGACGGGAGTAACTGAAGGGACGGGAGTAACTGAAGGGACGGGAGTAACTGAAGGGACGGGGGTAACTGAAGGGACGGGAGTAACTGAAGGGACGGGAGTAACTGAAGGGACGGGAGTAACTGAAGGGACGGGAGTAACTGAAGGGACGGAAGGTACTGAAGGGACGGAAGGTACTGAAGGGACGGAAGGTACTGAAGGGACGGAAGGTACTGAAGGGACGGAAGGTACTGAAGGGACGGAAGGTACTGAAGGGACGGAAGGTACTGAAGGGACGGAAGGTACTGAAGGGACGGAAGGTACTGAAGGGACGGAAGGTACTGAAGGGACGGAAGGTACTGAAGGGACGGAAGGTACTGAAGGGACGGAAGGTACTGAAGGGACGGAAGGTACTGAAGGGACGGAAGGTACTGAAGGGACGGAAGGTATTGAAGAGTCTGAAGCGACGGGTGGTTATGGAGGACAATTTTTAATTATACAGGCAATACGAAGTTTGCCGGGTGTTCACTAGTCTATATTATAAATTTGAATATTTGTATGTATCTATGTATGTATGTGTTGAATGCGCTCCTAAACCGCTCATCCGATTGCGATGAAACTTTGGTGAACTGTCGAGAGTATACCAGGGATGGTTTCTGAATCAAAAAATTTTTTCTTCTTCTTCTTCTTCATCGAGTATTAGGTCATTTTACCTATGACGATGGACTATCCTGGGAACCGTTCATCCGATTGCAATAAAACTTTGGTGAATTATCGAACGTATGCCCGGGATGATTTCTGGATTTAAAAAATTTTCTTCTTCTTCTTCTTCATCGGGTATCAGGTCATTTTACCTATGAAGGTGGACTATCTTGGGAACCGTTCATTCAATTTCAATGAAACTTTGATGAATTGTCGAGTGACTGAAGGGACGGGAGTAACTGAAGGGACGAGAGTAACTGAAGGGACGGGAGTAACTGAAGGGACGGGAGTAACTGAAGGGACGGGAGTAACTGAAGGGACGGGAGTAACTGAAGGGACGGGAGTAACTGAAAGGGACGGGAGTAACTGAAGGGACGGGAGGTACTGAAGGGACGGGAAGTACTGAAGGGATGGGAGGTATTGAAGAGTCTGAAGCGACGGGTGGTTATGGAGGACGATTTTTAATTATACAGGCAATACGAAGTTTTCCGGGGGTTCACTAGTACACTATAAAATAATAACAAACAGACCAATTACATATGTCCAAAGATATTATGTAAATATGAAACACTTTAAACATCCTAAATTTAAATATAACTAAGATTTACTGTATGTTTCCCTGTGACGGGAAAGGAAGGGAAGAGAAAAAAGGATGGGAAAAGGATTGTGACACTTAAATTGTTATATTTTTGTTACAAACAACAACAAAAAATGTAAATAAAAGTATACAAAAGATAATATTAGAAAAAAAATACAAATAATGAACAACAAAAAAATTAAACATACGAGTTTATGCTATGCACTTATAGAGAGAATTTTTGTATACGTTATTACTAGCGGTGAATATAATATCAGAATGTGTGATACTGGCCGAGAGGTTGACATTATAGAAGTTACAAGCCGTTTTGATGAACTCATTTTGATTACAATTAGTGTTACTTCGAGGAACGTAAAACAAGTAGTTCAATCTGCCATTTCGCAACGGCGCATGGAAATTAATTTTATTTAATAAATCAGGACAGTCAACTTATGAATTAATAATTTTAAAGAGAAACATTTGATCCGCAACATCTCTCCTGTGTACGTTTTTTTTCATTCGGAAATGTTTCTCAATTTCATCATAAGAACTGTATATGATTTGAAATTTAAGAATTTTAGAAATCTTTTTTGGACTCTTTCTAATCGAAAAACCATTTAGTTCAGGCTATATACACTCATTCACCATTAAAATGGTTTCTCACTGCGCGCGTGTGATCAACGTGACAAGTTGTGACCATTCAGACAAGGGAGAAGACATAGGAATAATCAAGTAAGTGAGTGTTCCATCTATATCTTTTCCTTCTGCCTTGCAGTAGTTGCAACAAATCACCCCGGCGAAAAATATGTACAGTCCACTTATCTATAATTTCATATCCGCGTCATCTAATGTATTGCGTTAAAAATCACTCTGAATGAAGAAATCGCCTTCTAGGTAGGTACTTCGAAAGCCCGAGGCTCCCAAAATAGACGTTGATTTAAAAAAAAAAAAAGAAGAAACTAGTACTTACAATGTCCAAATTGTATAAAAACTGCAACTAGTAGAGTTCCAAGTATATTTATTTTACATCCCATCTCTGTATTTAGTGAAATACCTTTAAAAACTGCAACAGCGGTAACGTATCAGTAATTAATATATATGGTTCATATCAATATTTAATGATCAATTCATTTTAATCTTTGTATTTATTTTTTTAATTATAAATATAATAAACGAATGAGTTCAGAGATAGTCAATTGATTGAGTTGCTAAAAAGTTTGTCAATAAAAATAGCATTTGATTCCCGACAGGGAAAAAAATCAATGCATTGGGTGTATGCGATGCATATGTTTGCGTATATGCAGTTAAAAAAAATATTCGATTTATATGCATACACATTGGTACAGGTAGGAAAACAAGCTAAAAATGAAATAATATTTCTGGGGCAGTTCAGTAGTGACATCTTTGCGAGACACCGTCTCCTCATTTCTCAATAGATGGCGTTACAAAAAGGTTTCTTCGTTACTTCATAGATGGCAATAGATGGTAATGTCTTATTTTCGGGTGAATTGTTACATATTATTCAGATATATAGAACTTTCAAAATTTGCATTGATAAGTGAACTCAGTAAGTAAACGAGCCGATTACATGTCATAAGCTCTGTAGATGCCTTGAGTTTTTGGTTCTTCAATAATATTCCAACCTCGTCTCTATTGAGATGTTAAAATGTTTGTCAGTAAAAATGTCAATCAATTCATTATTATCACTCTAATTCAATATAGAAATTATCAAAAGTTTAATTACACGTAATCTTAAATTTTTATAAGGGCCCGAGACTGATAGTGAAAACAACATTGTTGGGTGGTTGAAAGACATTACCATTAGGCAATAAACTAAATTTGGAATGTGGTCTTTCAGCTGTATTCCTATCATTCGGAAGGGTCCCACACACATACACACATATTGATATTTCCTTTGTACAATAAAATAAAATAAAAAAATGATATATATTTATATTAAATTGAAATATTGAGTGCTCCTTCTATATATGAAATAATTCTGTGCCATGCGAGTCATACATGCCTTTATGCCCGGGATGACTATAAAAATCCAAAAAAGTGTAGAAAAAACCTTTTAAAAATCTTATTTGACTTTTTCTGGTAAAAAAAAAGTTGTAGAACGTACATCACGAATCATAAAACAGTTTTTAGTTTTTTTCAAGCACAGCTTTGAAGTTGAAGTTTGATTTCGGGATTTGTTTTCGGTTGAACTTGGCCCTTCAATGGCAAGTTACACATTTCACTCACGTAAAGTAGAAATAATATAGGCCAAAGAACACTTCCTTGAGGTACCCCATAGGTAATGGATTTCGATATACTTTTCAAACCCTCAAGCGAGACCATTTGTGATTTTTCAGAAAGGTAACTATTAAACCGGTCATGGGTCACGCCTACAAAACCAACACCCAACAATTTATCGAGTAATCTATTGTGTGAAACAGTATCAAATGCCTTAGCAAGATCAAGAAACACAGCAAGGCACTTGAATCTATTATCAGTATTATTGGTAACATAATCAGGTACTGCCAATGTGGCGTCACTTGAATTCATATTCTCTCTGAAGCCGTATTGATTTTTAGATAGGATATTGTGTTTTACTAAAAAATCAATTAATCTCTGCTTTACAATTCTTTTGAATATTTTAGAGAAGACCGTAAGGAGCGAGATAAGTCAATAGTTAGATATATTATATCAAGTTTATCGCCTTTTTTAAAAATGGGTTTAATGATTGCACATTTTAACACCTATGGGAAAATGCCTTGAGTAAAGCTGTGATTAATTATATGTATCAGTTGGGAGGAAATAAAATATTTAGAGGATTTTATTATATCTGTACTAATCTCATCAATACCGACAGATGATTTGTTACGTATCCCGTAATGTTTAACTAATTAATCTTCGTTGGTTGGAGTCTGATATAGGTTAGGTCCGTAAAAGG
This sequence comes from Molanna angustata, assembly GCA_963576475.1. Taxonomy (NCBI): domain Eukaryota; kingdom Metazoa; phylum Arthropoda; class Insecta; order Trichoptera; family Molannidae; genus Molanna; species Molanna angustata. Next base: position 6,811,593 of record OY754983.1, on the reverse strand, counting down.
TAGTAGAATGTTAATACTCTCTACATTACTGTCATTATCATTCGAATTTATTTGGAAGGCCAACCTTGGCCCATCACCAACAAATTAATCATTAATTACATCAACGACTTTTTGAGGTTCTTTTTGCAAACTGATAATGGTATCATATGTTTTAAGTTCCTCAATTGTGTTTAGAGATAATTCAGTATTTGTAGCCTCTCTATTAAGATTCCATGTTTTTTTAAAGTCCGATTTGTGCCTGTTTAGTTTTTGTTTGTAGTTTCTTTTTTTCGTGGATTTGATTAATTTGTTGCGTAGATTCCTATACTTCAAGTAATTTTGAATAGGACTGTTTGACTTATTACTAGCTTTATGCATTCGGTCTCTTCTATATATGTGCATAGGAGGAGGCCATTTGTAATCCACGGTTTAATCTTTTTATCTTATTGTGAACATTTGGAATAGTTTTTGAACTATTATTATGCTTTGTGAAATTATCTAGAAAAGCTAAAAATTTTAAATTTGTGTCTGAGTTGTTATAAACAGAAAGCCAATATTCTGATTCAAGGGAATTTTCAAGTGAGTTTTAGTCAGTTTTTCTTTTTGTAGCAATATTTGCATCTTCTGTCAGTTTGAGGAATACGGTGTAGTGATCCGTGGCAGTGTTCTGGTATATGATGGGGTTTCAAGATTTATTTGACCTCCACACAATATTATGGTCAATACAGCTTTTTAACATGAGATTTACACGAGTAGGGCTATTGATTAGTGACTTAAATCCATGGAAAGATTATATTTCTTGTACTTCAGGATATTTGTGTTAAGTTCTCCAGTCAGAATTAATTTTTGTTCATTACGATACAATGAATGTATTCTATCAAGAGAATTCAAGAAAATTGTCAAAATTTTTACTGATGGTGATCTATATTATATTCCTTTTACTCTTATATTACTTTTAAGGCAAACTATGATACAATTAGCTCCAGCCAATTCTATTCAATGGAATGGAATGTCGATTTTTTATATGCATTACTACACCATCATTTTGCATTTTGTTTATTTTTTTGACACAAGACTTTTGATCAAAGAAAAAAACATTTAGTCGGCATTCAGCTCAATTAAGTCAAAATTAATTTTGTATCATTTAGAATCAGTAGGAGTTCATCAATGTTTTTGTTAATCCTTCGTATGTTCACTCAACATATTAAGAGCAGATTTACCCGAAAGTTTGTGATGACATAATTCCACGTCTGAGGTGACCTCGTTAGAGTAAAGACGTTTATTTAACATTTCTTTGTCGAACATGGGAAATAGATATTACTACCAAGACCTTGCTGTGCGCCATATCTGACTCCAACCGACAATACCGGCAAGCTTTGAGCAGGGAATCGTCCCCCACCAAAACTTCTGACCAACACAATATCACAATATAATGCGAGAAATTTTTAGAATGCATGGAATAAATGAATATGAGTATAATGTTGATCACTTCGCAACATTCCCAAGAACGTCAATAACATTTATAAATAAATAATTAGATATTTATTTAGGTAGAACAAATACAAGCAATATTATGAAACAAATAAAAAAAATTATATAAGTATGTAAGTAAGAACATGTGGATCAAGTACATACAAGGTTATAAAAGTGCAGATATAAGAGTAAATTATATTTATAAATAAATAATTAGAAATATACTTGGTGTTGTTACATTATATTGCATTAATTAGCATTTTCTTATCACATTGATTTAGAAGAAAATAATAAATTATAATTATATGAATAATAATGATAGTTGAAGGAAATGTATGTCGTTTCCGGGAACAATTTTACTGTACATATCCATAATATTAAATAACCTTCTTGAAATAATTAAAAAAAATCAATTTTTAACTTTTTTCGGTTATAAATATACTTGACCGCTGACGCGTTTCTCTCAAAGTACATCTACATTGTGGTCTTTGGAATCTAGACGACTTATTGTAAGTCTTCTTCCTTGCTATATCCCAACTCTTTGTCTGTGCCGACCGTTGGGGTCAACTATCCTCGTCCTTCAATTATTGGCCCTTCTGTCCTGTACTATGTCACTGTGACCATGTCTCTGCAGTTGGTTTCGTCTTTGTACGACCCAGGAATTCTATTGTCTTCCTCTGGATGTACGACGAGGACGATCCATGGAGATTGCTTGGTTTATCATATGATTTTTCGCTCTACGTTCAACGTGCCCGTACCATCTCAAACGTCTTTCCTCTATTTTTTAATTATTTTAAGTCTCATACTCTTCTCCTTAGCATTCACATTGAGGTGGGGTCAGCTCTCCTTACTGCGCTTCTCCACTTGACTATATCCTGAGCATCGTTCTCAGAGATATTATATGCCCGTATATCCTCCGCCACCAAGCTCTTCCGTCGTCTTTTGGTATGCCCTTTTGGTTTTTTTGCCGGGAACTCTATAGTCCAGTGCAGTGATACATACGTTTTCTGGCGGTTTTCTTCGAATATGTTAGAACCACCTCAGTCTACTATTCATCAGCTTATCGGAGACATTATATTTTTAATGATTTTAAGGACTGATGGATTGTAATCACTTGACCACAGACGCAAGGACGGTATTCTAAGTTTATTCTATAGATACTACTACGGGAGATGCCCACAATACAGTCACACGTTTTACTCAATCTCAACACCCGTTCACAGTAAACCTTCAATTTACACGAACCAGTCGCTCCTCGAACTCGTTTATTAACACGGCTGTGGAACGATCTACTTAATTCTGTGTTTCCACCTTCTTAGAACCCGTGGTCTTTTTACAACCCGAAATAATATAAATATTGATTGATTGCAGAGTAAAATGAACCAAAATCCTAACAGCTGATGTCCCCTATGTTGTTAAAAAAATATTTAATAATTGATGATAGAGTTCCATCAATAATTGACAGATGAAAAATAAGAAATAATTAGACAATCAAACAATTTAATAATGGAACTGTTCATAACTCGTAAAAAATATTAACAACGAGATGAAAATTCACATGACTTTTGAAAGCTGTAAGTATTAATAAAACTCTATATGTTGTACTAAAGAGGGTCTGCTTGAACGGTGGAAGATGTTATGAAGAAAGAAATATTGTATACTGTGATATGTATTGAGTGTACCTACATTCGGTAACTGGATGAAGAGGTTTCAAGAGGAAGGTCAATAATGGATTGGGGTACAAGGAAATTTTTATTATTATTATTATTATTATTATGTAAAATAGTAAAATGGTGTTAGACAGCAGATGTTTTGAGTCAGGGGATGGTTATATTTTGTTTAGATCTTGTTCTGGTATTACTATTAATCTCATGTATTTCATTATAATAATTTATGCCTATGTATGTAAGCTGCAGATGTTTTAAGTAGGGAGATGGTTATATTATGTTTTGATCTTGTTCTGGTATTACTATTAATCTCATGTATTTCATTATAATAATTTATGCCTATGTATGTAAAATGGTGTTGGGCTGCAGATGTTTTAAGTAGGGAGATGGTTATATTATGTTTTGATCTTGTTCTGGTATTACTATTAATCTCATGTATTTCATTATAATAATTTATGCCTATGTATGTAAAATGGTGTTGGGCTGCAGATGTTTTAAGTAGGGAGACGGTTATATTATGTTTTGATCTTGTTCTGGTATTACTAATAATCTCATGTATTTCATTATAATAATTTATGCCTATGTATGTAAAATGGTGTTGGGCTGCAGATGTTTTAAGTAGGGAGATGGTTATATTATGTTTTGATCTTGTTCTGGTATTACTATTAATCTCATGTATTTCATTATAATAATTTATGCCTATGTATGTAAAATGGTGTTGGGCTGCAGATGTTTTAAGTAGGGAGACGGTTATATTATGTTTTGATCTTGTTCTGGTATTACTATTAATCTCATGTATTTCATTATAATAATTTATGCCTATGTATGTAAAATGGTGTTGGGCTGCAGATGTTTTAAGTAGGGAGATGGTTATATTATGTTTTGATCTTGTTCTGGTATTACTATTAATCTCATGTATTTCATTATAATAATTTATGCCTATGTATGTAAAATGGTGTTGGGCTGCAGATGTTTTAAGTAGGGAGATGGTTATATTATGTTTTGATCTTGTTCTGGTATTACTATTAATCTCATGTATTTCATTATAATAATTTATGCCTATGTATGTAAAATGGTGTTGGGCTGCAGATGTTTTAAGTAGGGAGATGGTTATATTATGCTTTGATCTTGTTCTGGTATTACTATTAATCTCATGTATTTCATTATAATAATTTATGCCTATGTATGTAAAATGGTGTTGGGCTGCAGATGTTTTAAGTAGGGAGACGGTTATATTATGTTTTGATCTTGTTCTGGTATTACTAATAATCTCATGTATTTCATTATAATAATTTATGCCTATGTATGTAAAATGGTGTTGGGCTGCAGATGTTTTAAGTAGGGAGATGGTTATATTATGTTTTGATCTTGTTCTGGTATTACTATTAATCTCATGTATTTCATTATAATAATTTATGCCTATGTATGTAAAATGGTGTTGGGCTGCAGATGTTTTAAGTAGGGAGACGGTTATATTATGTTTTGATCTTGTTCTGGTATTACTAATAATCTCATGTATTTCATTATAATAATTTATGCCTATGTATGTAAAATGGTGTTGGGCTGCAGATGTTTTAAGTAGGGAGATGGTTATATTATGTTTTGATCTTGTTATGGTATTACTATTAATCTCATGTATTTCATTATAATAATTTATGCCTATGTATGTAAAATGGAGTTGGGCTGCAGATGTTTTAAGTAGGGAGATGGTTATATTATGTTTTGATCTTGTTCTGGTATTACTATTAATCTCATGTATTTCATTATAATAATTTATGCCTATGTATGTAAAATGGTGTTGGGCTGCAGATGTTTTAAGTAGGGAGATGGTTATATTATGTTTTGATCTTGTTCTGGTATTACTATTAATCTCATGTATTTCATTATAATAATTTATGCCTATGTATGTAAAATGGAGTTGGGCTGCAGATGTTTTAAGTAGGGAGATGGTTATATTATGTTTTGATCTTGTTCTGGTATTACTATTAATCTCATGTATTTCATTATAATAATTTATGCCTATGTATGTAAAATGGTGTTCGGCTGCAGATGTTTTAAGTAGGGAGATGGTTATATTATGTTTTGATCTTGTTCTGGTATTACTATTAATCTCATGTATTTCATTATAATAATTTATGCCTATGTATGTAAAATGGTGTTCGGCTGCAGATGTTTTAAGTAGGGAGATGGTTATATTATGTTTTGATCTTGTTCTACTATTACTATTAATCTCATGTATTTCATTATAATAATTTATGCCTATGTATGTAAAATGGTGTTCGGCTGCAGATGTTTTAATTAGGGAGATGGTTATATTATGTTTTGATCTTGTTCTACTATTACTATTAATCTCATGTATTTCATTATAATAATTTATGCCTATGTATGTAAAATGGTGTTCGGCTGCAGATGTTTTAAGTAGGGAGATGGTTATATTATGTTTTGATCTTGTTCTGGTATTACTATTAATCTCATGTATTTCATTATAATAATTTATGCCTATGTATGTAAAATGGTGTTCGGCTGCAGATGTTTTAAGTAGGGAGATGGTTATATTATGTTTTGATCTTGTTCTACTATTACTATTAATCTCATGTATTTCATTATAATAATTTATGCCTATGTATGTAAACTGGTGTTGGGCTGCTGATGTTTTGAGTCAAGGGATGGTTATATTATATTTTGATCTTGCTCTGGTATTACTATTGTTCTCATGTATTTTATATAATAATTTATGCCTATGTATGTAAAATGGTGTTGGGCTGCATATGTTTTGAGTCGGGGGATGGTTATATTATGTTGTGATCTTGTTCTGGTATTACTATTAATCTCATAATTTATGCCTATACAATGTACCTATGTAAAATGATGTTGGGCTGCAAATGAGTCGGGGGATGGTTATATTATGTTTTGATCTTGTTCTTTTATTACTATTGATCTCATGTATTTTATTATAATAATTTATGCCTTCTTCTTTTTGTGTTATATGACCCCTTTACGACCCTCAATCTTCACCTCCATGACGAGCTGAAGGATGGCATACTTTTCACCTCTCAGAATATGGCCGAAGTACAACACTTTACGGAGCTTTACATTTGGGAATAATTATTTTTTGGTGTTTGCTCTACGTAGCACTTTAGTGTTACTGACCATGTCAGTCCACGATATTTTTTTTTTTTTTGAACATTACAGCTTTAAGTTTTTTCATAGCGCCAATTACAATGTTCTTATTTAGTATTATGTTTGAGTTAATTAAAAACAAAAAACTATTGAACCTACATATAGCATTGCAAGAGGGTTTAGGATTTAGGGAAGGGTAAGCGAGGGGAAAAGGAAGAGGAGAGGAGAGGGATTAGCTCCCTTTTGGAGAAACAAGTTGTCGGGTCAATCAAAAGACCAGTCCCAGCGCAGGCATACCCAAAACACAATTAATATTTAACCATCTCCATCAAACATTTTCTGTATGTATAGAGACTAGACGTAAAAATATCAAGCCTAGGGTCACTCATACAGTTTTTATTGTAGCAATAACATGTTCTATTAACAGATGAATTGCGTGAGTAATTAGTCCTAGGTGTGTCGATGTAAAATAAAGATGGGTTCCTGACTATTCTCCGAGGGCAATGAAAGGGAAGCAGCTGCAATAGACTCGGACTATCTACTCCACCATTAACTATCTTGTGCAAGTAACATAAGTCAGCCACAAGTCTTCTAGACTCCAATGTTTTCAGTTTGTAGTGTTGAAGGCTAGTTCTGTAGTTTTCCAAATGGATTCTATTCTTAAAATTCAGCTGTTTAATTAATTTTTTTTTGGGGTTTTTCGAGTGCCTCAATGTGGGTTATGTAATTAGGACTCCATATGACAGCCCCAAACTCTAGCAAGCTTCTAACCAAGGAGTTAAACAACACCACCAAGGACATGGGATTTTTGAATGATCCTCGCTTACACATACTCTCAAAATGCTGGACATAACTCAATTTTTCATCCAATATGATTCCCAAGTCTCTTATCTCCTTTTTATATTCTAATTGTTCACCATTTATAGAGTACGTATGTATAAATTATTTTGTTGGTTTTTCTGGTAAAAGTGATAACATTACATTTTTCTGTATTCAAGAATAACTGGTTGTTAATGCAATAATTGTGAATTCTATCGAGGTCGGATTGGAGTTCCAAACAGTCTGACAAGCTCGTAATCGTTTTATATATTTTAGCGTCATCGCAAAAAGCAATATTTTTGAGTATCGTAAACAGTCTCTAATGTCGTTTATGTATATCGGAAAGAGTAGAGGTCCTAAATGGGATCCCTGGGGTACACCTGAGTAAATAGGCCTAAAATCCGATGTATATCCGTGCAACAGTACAGCCTGAGATCTATTGGTAATGTAAGATTCAAACCACCTAAACAAGTCTCCCCGGATACCCATATACCAAGCCTTCCGCAGTAGAATAGTATGATTAATCTTATCAAACGCCTTTGTGAAATCGCTGTAAATTGCATCAATTTGACCGCCCCCTCCATTTTTTTTGATAGGTAGCATGTGAACTCCAATAAATTTGATTCTACTGACCTTTTTACGCGAAAGCCATGCTGGCTGTCAATCAACCTGGTATTAATTAATATTCTAAGCATTCTGCGGTGGATCCACATTTCCAATGCTTCAAGGCGGTTTATAATATTAACCTTGAGAGTCCACGCCTCTTCCCCATAAAGCAGAACTGACCACATATAACACTAAACTTGACCATTCTTTGTCTCAGCTTTAAGTTGAATCTGTCGTCGAGGAGAAGATTTTTAATTTTGTAAAATGCTGATCGGGCCGCTTCTATTTTGCATTTTACTTCAGTGTCAGGGTCTAGATTCTCAGTAATTATACTACCCAAGTACTTAAATTGTTTTACCCCTACGTTACTAACACCCTCAAGTTGAAGATTTGTATTTAGGTGGCTATCACGGCTAAAAATCATCATCTTGATTTTCTTAATATCAATGTTAAGTCCATAATGCTCTCTGATAGAATTGATTTTATTAAGTAGTATTTGAAAGTCTTGTATATTGTCTGCAAGTAATACGGTGTCATCTGCATATCTGATATTATTTATGACCACACCATTGAACTTCACATCGAGATCTGTATCAGTCATCGCTTTCTTAAAGATTAAGTCAGAATACAAATTAAACAGAGTAGGTGAGAGAACACACCCCTGTCGGACTCCTCGTTGAAAGGGAATACCCTGGGAAGTGTTCTCTACTATACAGATTGCATAATACAAGGAGTTTTGAAGTCAAATTGTACCAACATTTTTTTTTAAAAGAATAAATATGTCTTTGTAGTAACATGTAAATATACATCCTCATAAATTCCCTAAATAAAGCATAAATGCTTGTGCTATAGGTGAACGAAATCGGTCGTGGCAGGATTTGAACTTGCGACCACTGTATTACAAACCCAGCATGCGAACCCAACATGTAGCTTGTTTAACTATTGGTCAAAAAAGTTAGATATCATTTTAATTGTTTCTTCATTCCTGGTCGTTTTTACTCCTCACTACCCCAAGGGGATATTGTGGGTTTTTATGAATTCTCAATTTTTAAGGTTATTTTTTATTGAAAATTATCAACTAGTACCATGCTTAGATTGTATTCTGAAAGTTTCGTCACAATGTACATGTGCGTATGGGTTGTGTACAATGTACGGGGTGTATGTTCTACTTTATCGATTATAGACTAAAGTACTCAATCGATTCTTTTCAATTTTTGCAAATTTGGATATCTAATAATCGCATTGAATTTTTTTTATTACGTACGTAATAAAAACGAGTGGATTGTGGCCAGCGCCATACTCCTCGTTACCAAGTTTCTACACAAAATATTCAAATTTTGTATGCAAAAAATTCTGCTTTTTCATGAAATGACTGAAATGAGTGTTAAATTATTTTTGATTTAAATATTTTACTTTGAAAACTTGATAATTCTTCAATACCAATAAATGTATGAAAGTGACGTGCGTTTTAGCATTTTTCCTAAGTTTCCTAAGTTCGGAATCACTTTGATATATTTGACAGTTAAAAAATAAGAAGCACTGATCAGGAGGGCAAGTCCGGTCGATTGATTGATATCCTTCATATCTAATGGGGTGTAAGCAAGTATTAAATGGGTAAACAAATTAGCAAAGTCTATTATCGATAAAGTAGAATAAACACGCCGTACATGGCACATAGTACACAGCACATACACAGATAATATATTGTTGATAATCTGCAATAAAAAAATAACCTAATAATTGCGAATTCATACCAAAATATCTCCTTAGGGTTATGAGTAAAAAGTCGAATTGATAACCTCGTCCATTTTTGTAGATAATAAAATTATTGTTCGTCGACTTGTTACAATAATGGATAAAAATAAAACTCTAAGATATATGTATGATATTGTTGTATTATTTATTGTCCGGGCCAAACAATATTCTCAATCCAAGGTATATATGAAGACACTCTGGTATTGATGGCTATAGTGTTTGGCAAAGCACATCCGGTTCCAAAGCTCGTTATGCCAACTACATGGTATACACACGGGTTGTTCTCATCGACAATCTGTAATGGTCCACCGCTATCACCCTGCAATTGAAGAATTACAAATCAATATTAATATATTGTTTAGGGCAACACTGAACAAGGTTCAGATGATCCCGATGATCTCCAAGATCACAGCCTATATAACTTATTAAAAATGCTTTGTGTTAAATTTTAATAGGAGGAGGTGAATGTGGTATTATTTAGATGTGGAAACACATAAATTGTTTATCCTAGCAACAACTGGTTCATTTGTTGCATCTTCATGGTAACATCAAATAAATCAAAAATGTGCTAAGTTTTTAGTTGTTAAAAGCTTATCTTTAAGCCTTAATTTAATTACTGTGTTTTTCAATGTATCAATATATCAGTTATACACTGAAAAAAATGTCTATTTGGTGTTATTTTAAATATCATGACGTAAGTATAAAATAAGTGCGGTCACCTAAAATAATGAAATAATCTTACATACATACATACATACATACCATCACGCCATGTCCCTTGCGGGGTAGGCAGAGAGAACCGAACGTCACATCTTTCTATCCTGGCATGCATCTCTCGCCTCGTCCACATTCATGCATCGTCTCATACATATTCGTCTATTGCTCACACTTCTAACATTTCCGTCTTTCAAAATTTCGTTCACATGGCCGTGCCATCCCTTTCTTGGGCGTCCCCGACCTCTCATTCCATTCCATTCCGCTCTGTATATTTTCTTCGTCAGGCGCTCCTCATTCATTCTCCCCATGTGACCAAACCATCTCAATGTGTTCACTTTCATTCTAGTAATGACATATTTCTTCATCTTACATTCTTTCCTTATGTCCTCGTTTCTTACCCGGTCATACATCGTTCTATTACAAATCCTTCTTAACGATCTCATTTCAACTGCATTTATTCTACTTTCATGCGTCTTCTGCCAAGTCCAGGTTTCACTTGCATACGTCAAGGTTGGCACTACGATGGCGTTATGAATGGCAACTTTGGCATCCTTTGATATGTTGCGATCATTCATAATTGGTCTTAGTGCTACATTCACTCTGTTTCCTGCCATAACTCTTCTTTCGATCTCTTTATCGAGTCGTCCGTTCCGTTGAAATATGCTTCCCAAGTATACATATTCATCGACTTGCTCGAGCCATTCGTTCTCTACTCTTATTTTACACGCTGTTCTGCTTTCACTCTTTTCAAAGACCATTGTCTTTGATTTGCTGGCATTCATCCTAAGTCCGTTCTCTATACATCCTTCATATACCATACTTACAAGATACTGTAACTCTTCCATACTTTCTGCTAATAGAACTTTATCGTCTGCATACATCAAATCTCGCACCATTACGGTACTCAATTTCAGACCCTTGCTTTCATCCTTAAGGGCTCTTATGCAGAAATCAATGTACAAGTTAAAGAGCCATGGAGATAGCACGCACCCTTGTCTAACGCCATTATTTATAGAGAACCACGTTGTCACTGTGTCGTTGACACGAACACATGCTTCGCTGTTCTCATATAATGACGCGATTGCGCGTATTAGTTTGCTCTTCACTCCATACACTGCTAGTATATCCCATAATTTTTCTGTAACAACTTTATCATACGCCTTTTCTAGGTCTATGAAGGCACAGAAAATTTTCTGATTTTTATCCAGAACCTTTTCTGTGACCGTGCGCAGAGAAAAAATTTGGTCTATACATCCTCTGCCGCCCACAAACGCACCTTGGACATCCCATATCTTGCTTTCTGTAATCATTTAAATTACAAACTCCTTATATGTCTCATATGCTGATGACATGAAGGTTTATTTAAAAATTCGTTCAATTGCAGACTGCCATAAACTTCAGAGTGACCTGGATATCATCACAATATTGCAAACAAAACAAACTTGACTTGAATATCTCAAAATGTAACAAAATTTCATTCACTCGTGCTAAAAACATTATTAAATATAATTATATGCTTCACAATAACACGCTCGAAGAAGTGGATCATATAAGAGATTTGGGGATTACGTTAGACTCAAAATTAATGTTCGACAAACATTTGGATATATATAAATCTTTGGGGTACATTATCCGCCTGTGTAAACCATTTAAAAATGTCAGTACACTTCATAGGTTATACACCACGTTCATACGTCCACATTTAGAATACTGCACTCCAATATGGTCTCCTTACTACCTAAAACATATAAATAGAATTGAAAATGTACAAAAGAAGTATTTGAAACATATCAACTTTCGTTTACGCATAAATTTTCCTTTATATTCCGAATGAATTCAATTTCATAAATTTGACACACTAGTTAATCGACGAATTATGGCCGATCAATCTCTCTTATATAAGGTAATAAACAATTTTTTTGACTCTTCTGAACTAATAAGCTTTATACCAGTCAGAGTTTCTGGAAGAACTACCAGACGGCCCGAATTGTTTCACGTTCCTCTTTGTAGAACGAACTATCGGAAGTTTTCAACTATCCCTCGAATTTGTCGACAATATAATGAAAGTTTTAATGATATAGACATATTTTTCCTTTCTTATAATCAATTCTGGGAGAGGGTTAGGTGCGAGTGCGGACGTATATCATAATGATGAAAGGTGTTGTGACATACCATCAGTTACTCTACCTCTCACATTCCTCCACTTTTCTATTTCTATTCCTACAGTTCCTCCCCCATCTCCGTCATTATCCTTGTTGCTTATGTCATATATGTTTTTTGTAGTTTTTAACATATAATATTAATATTTTTTCAGAATCAACTGTAAATACGTACTTTGTGTCCACAGTTTTTTTGGCCTTGATTAATTACTCATTGTCTTATGTTCATCCAACTGTCGATTTGTTCAGGAGAACTTTGTTCTCTTAACATATCGACAATGTATCAAGCCAGAATACGCGAGAATTGTATGGAGAGGTCTACTTTTTTCACGGCTTTTCCAACTTTGAAGACAAAAAACACCAACTTAGAGGCTTCGCAGCATATATGTTCCATACACGGATTTACTCAGAATTCGGAGTAGAACATTTCGTGTGTCTGTGTGTGTGTGTGTGTGTGTCCGTCCCCCCCTTATAACTTTTGATCCGCTAAATTTACAGAGCCCAAAATTTAAGAATATATAAACAGTTATAGGCTTACAAAACTTTTATACTCAGAATTTCGAATTTTTGTTTTAATCAGGGGTTATCAACTTTTGAATTTTTACTTTATTTTTCCATATATCTCAGAAACCATAAAAGCTAGAACGCTGAAAATTTGTACAAATATAGAAAATACAAAATCTCAAATTAATTTATTCAAAAAAATTCCAGGGTTTCTCAAACATTTTTTATTAAGAAAAATATTTTTTTTATGATAAATTTTTGAGTTTAACTGCCTATATTTCCAAAACTTTTACAATTATCGAAAAAAGCCGAAACACCCCAACTAGATAATTTAATTTTCTATAAAAAATATTTAAATTGTAGCAGAAGATCTCAATTTTTTTGTTAACCTTTTTTTTAAAAATTGAATTTAGTGACGACATCGCTTCATACATTTTGTATGGCAGTCGCCTATACACAATATGTAAGAAGACTTAATAGTTTGATACTTCATCTCCAAACATACATACATACCATCATGCTATTTTCATATTCTGGGTAGGAAAAAAGGATCTTCCTCCATACTATCCTATCTTGACATACATACCTACATATTATGTTGTATAGAAAACAAAATATCTGAAAATATTCAATAATTTGTATTTATGGGTTAATAGTTTGGTACATATTCTTCAACTATACATACTATCGCTATCGACAGTTGGATCTCATGTGTTACATGCAACTAGTATTAGTTAATAATGCTGTTATTGTCCCAAATAAACCAAATAAATAAATAAATATTTCGCTGTCATTGAAATTTTTAAGATGGAATCGTATTATTTGAGTAAATAACGAAATATTATGATGCTCATCATCTTAAAAATTGATCACATTAAATAATAGTTTCCTTTTTCAAATAATAACATTATGGAATAAGATTATAATCATAAAAAACAGTGACGAGTCACCGTATTTATGAAGATTTCACAGTTTATTATGAAGAAGTGTCACTGAAAATACGATAAAGTCCCCAAATTTAGTGTGATAAAATGATGTGAAATTTTAATGGTATGAATCTTCTTATTTTCAAAGTAAGCATCAAATTTTAATATTAAATCATACTATTTTGAGTGAATTCTACTATAATACGATTACAGAATCTCATGTTAGAGGAATCATATCATTTTGTGTGCTTCCTACAAAAATATGATGACAGCACACCGTACAATATTCTCGTTTATTCATCGTTCATTCAATCAGTCATTCATTTGTTCGGCATGGTGCAGGGTGGTTGTTGACTCGGTCTCGCAGTCTTGCTACAAAACTTCAGTGACGGACAGACACGACAGACCAGATAGTTGAGATTGTGTTTTATTTTTAGGTAATCTAGTTCAATCTTGTTGAAACAATTGTACAGAGCAAGTTATCCCTGCCCGGAGTAATAGGATGTAATGATAAATAGCACGTATAATAAAAGGAAATGATAGAGATAGTAGAAAAATAATAGGCCCTATTATTTTTCTACTTTCTAATATTATGTGCATAACTAATCCGCATTATACCAAAATGAAGACGCGAATACGTAGTATAAAGTAAAAATGAAAATTAGAAGTGGACTGTATTTTGCAGGTGTGATATGTAAGTTGCAACCACCGCAAGGCAAAGGAAGGATATATAATGGAAAACTTACTTGATTCTTGGTCATCTCCCTTGAAGGATGATCACCACTTGTCACCATTCACTTGAATCTCACACACGCGCGCGGTGATAACATATATGATGCGTTAAGTGATTTTTGAGGAGCGGAAAACAGAAAGAGATATGGATGGACATCACAGGACGCGGTTTGAAAGGAGACTGATTTTGGGTGTAGGGCGGACAGCAGTTGCAACAATATTATATGTCATTTGATATAAAAAATGCGACAATAATTATAATGACATATTGGCGTCAACAATATATATATATATATATATATATATATATATAGAAATAATATTTATAATGTGGAAATTCATTTTTAAAAAATATTAAAATGACAATATAACTTTGTTTATTTCCACTTACTTATTTTTATTGCACAACTAAGTTCAAGAACTACCGTTCTCTTCTTCGGGTGGGTTTAAACTGGTTTAAACCCACCTGAAGAAGAGAACGGTAGTTCTTGAAACTAGTTGTTGAATAAAAATTAATAAGTGGAAATAAAAAAAGTTATATTGTTATTTGAATATTTGTTTATAATAGGACGTCACTGGATATATGAGGAAGTCCTCAAAAAATGGTAGGAACAATAAAAGGACATCACAAGATGAACTGCAGATAAGAGAACGTCACCGAAAAATAGTAGGAAATATAATAAGACGTCATAGGAGATATGATGTAACCAAACATAAACAGTAGGAAACATAATCATATATTGTATTCTCGTCCTACTAACGTCAGTGACACGTCATATTATATGCCGTTATCATCATAAATCGTATGATCATCTTAATTTTGATGATGTCACTATGCTCCGTACTTAAGGTGAATTCACCATACTTTAAGCTAAATTCACGTTAATTATGATTATTATTATAATAATAATAATACATTTATTGAGCAGAAGTTAAGGTACATACAAATACAAGATATAAACAATAAAATAAAATAAATGAAAACAACCTTTTCAACTCAAAAGGACCATGCTCAGCTATTTTGCAGGAGGACAAGCCACCTGCAGCTGATTTTCAGCATGATCCTAATGCTTACATATTTGAATTAAATTTCAAAAATGCCCCAAAACTATAAGGAAACAAAATTCCTACATAAATCAAAAACGCACTCATATAATACATAATACATACACACATTTATACATATAAACCCACACACACACACACACACATTCACACACACACATTCACAAAAAATTCTTACATACTTCACACTATGATTGCCAGGCCAGAAGCATCGCTCGACATTTCTTCTTAAAAAAGTGGATTTTTTCCACTGCTTTTAGTGGTGGAGGCAAGTCATTCCAGCATTTAGTTGCAGCGTATTTGAAGCAACCTTCAAACGCTGCCCCTCCATGCCTAGGAATGAGCAAGAATCTTCTGGCTCTCGTACCATAGTTGTGAACACTTTCAGACCATTCAAATCGTTCGAACAAGTATTCAGGTTTCCCATTTTGGACGACTTTATATATCTGACAAGAAAGGTGAAGTTTCCGCCGGTTTGCCATGTTCAATATTCCATTTTCAGCCAGATATGGTGAGACATGTGCCCTGCGAGGAATAGATAAACAAAATCTGGCGCGAGCGTTTTGGACTCTTTGGATTATCTGTTGATGTTTGGTCAACAGACATGGTCCATACACTGTATCACAGTAATCAAGAATCGGCAGAATAATGGTTTCAGTCAACAACTTTCTCAGATTCACGTCAAGGAAGTTGCGTATTCTATATAAAATTTTAAGTCTGTAATAGCAGTATTTGGCCTTCAAACGAATATGATCTTCAAAACGAAGGTTGGCATTAAAAATTAGACCGAGATTCCTGACATTCATTTGTCTCTCTATAGAAATTATTGAAACTTTTGACCCGCTGCTTAGTGCCAAATATAGAGTACTGTGACTTTGCAGCGTTTAGCACCAAAGAATGTTTTTTTGACCAATTGTAAATGTTTTCAAGGTCATAATTTACTTTTTGGGCAGCGTCAGCGGCAGTGCACCCCCCATGGGTGCACTGCCTTTAGAATTCCGCTTGAATATACTTTCTGAGACTCCCTATACAGTAAATTTAAGCCATTAATCATGAATTAAAAATAAAAAAAAGCGTGTTTAATTTTAAAGTTTGAAATCGTTTAAAATAAAATACAAAACAGTCGCAATTAACAAATTTATGTGCGATGCGCGAAAGGAAGATGAAAACAGATTTATAGGCGTTTTTATTCACAATAGGCCCAATTCAGATTCGACTAAAAATTTTATACGGAATTTAAGTATATGAGAACTGTCAAAAAGTTGACCAAATTTATACGGGATTAAATTGGTATTCAAATTCTCGAATTTTAACTCATGACGTCACACCGCGCAGATAAAATCCTTTTGTACACGGTTTCCCCGTTGATTTAGACGTTTTCGCATTCTTAATCGCATATTAGACGTTCGACCTTGTAAAAAATGAAATAAACAATTATTTGGTGAAATCGTTTAAAGTGGAGTATTTTTTTTACTCACGTCTAAAGAAAAATAAACACGGTAACTTTTTAATTGTACAAATGTATGAGAAACAATAATCATTACGTATTTATAGGTACAGGTTACTTGACTTTCGTTGTTATTTTAAGAGACCACAAAAATAATGGAATTTTATTATCTTTGCCTAGATAATGGATAAAGGACGCTGCCCAAAAAGTAAATTATGACCTTGAAAACATTTACAATTGGTCAAAAAAACATTCTTTGGTGCTAAACGCTGCAAAGTCACAGTACTCTATATTTGGCACTAAGCAGCGGGTCAAAAGTTTCAATAATTTCTATGCAAGATTTTTCAAACTTCTTATCAATGACACTGTATTAGAGAGACAAATGAATGTCAGGAATCTCGGTCTAATTTTTAATGCCAACCTTCGTTTTGAAGATCATATTCGTTTGAAGGCCAAATACTGCTATTACAGACTTAAAATTTTATATAGAATACGCAACTTCCTTGACGTGAATCTGAGAAAGTTGTTGACTGAAACCATTTGGAGGAAATGAAATATACAACTGCGTGTCATCGGCATATAAGTGAAAATTACAGAATTTAATTGTATTGGATTTGTCAGCAGTGTAGATAATAAATAAGAGGGGTCCTAAAATGGAACCTTGCGGAACACCACGATATATATTTTTAGTGTCAGATGTTATTATAGAGCCGTCCAATTGGGTACAGTTAGTTCTCTGTTTGCGGTTAGCAAGGTAGTCGTTAAACCATTTGCGAGCTTCAGCATCGAACCCGTAATACTTAAGCTTCGAAACAAGTAATTTTCTATTCAAGCAATCGAACGCACGAGAAAAATCCAAGAGGACCAGCGCTGTACATTGACCTTTGTCGGATTGAGTGATTATGTCATCAGTTACTAATTGTAGGGCTGTAGATGTACTGTGTTGGGGACGGAAACCTGATTGTAGGGTAGGAATTATATTAAACTTGTTTGCATACTCGACCACCTGCTGATGAACAACTTTTTCAAGGTTTTTAGAAAAAGCAGGAAGAATACTAATGGGTCGCAAGTCTTTAAGACTGGAAACCTTACTGGACTTAGGAATGGGGCAAACCAAAGACCTTTTCCAGGTGGCGGGGAATACAGAGTCAGAGAGTGATCTATTGACAATAATTTTAGTAATTACGTCTAAGCTGTATGGGAGAGTAAGTTTGAGCATACGAATTGATATATTGTCATTGCCAGTAGCCATAGACTGTATATTTTGAATATACCTAAGTATTGACAGATATGAAACATGATGAAATCTGAAATTAATGCTATCAGAGAATTTGTTGTTACCGTAAAACTCAATCAACTCGTCTGCATTAAATTCCTCACTGGGTAATTTCAAAAAGTAATCATTAATTTTATTTGCATCACAAAGGTATTGAGGGATAGAATTATTGTCGTCATTTAATTCAATAGATCTTTTGAGCTTCTTCCACAATAACCTAGAGTTCTTCAAGTTACTATTAACATTAGTAGAGAAATATTCCCTTTTTTCACGTTTAATTGTACCATTTGTAATATTTCGAATCACTTTATACGAATTTATGTCCACAGTTAGTTTGGTTCTCTTAGCCTTACTCGCAGCTCGATCGCGCTTTTTATACATTAGTTTAAGATTTTCAGTGAACCACGGCTTGTACTTGGTTTTGACAATACGTTTACGCTCAGGCGCATGTTTGTCAAACACTTCCAAAATGCTTGAATTAAACATGTCAACCATAGCGTCCACATTTGGTTGGTGTTCGATATTTATCCAGTTGATAAGATTAAGGTCTGTTTTTAAGTCTTCAATATTTATATCATCTAAGGCTCTATATTTAACTTCGTGAGGTATACGTTTAGGTTTCTTAATTTCAAAATTTGCAATCACTAAGCCATGGTCACTGAGTTTAGAGTTATGCACAACAGTTACATTCTTTAATTGACTTACTGCATTAGTACAAATTATATCAATGAGAGACTGGGATGAGTCCGTAATACGCGTCGGTTCGGTTACTATCTGTTTTAAGTAAAAACTATCTAGATGCTGAAGCAATTTAGTAACTGAACAGACATCTGGTTTCAATAAATTAATATTTAAATCTCCAAGAAAAAAATGAAAGATCAGATGTACAATTTAAGTCAGATAAAGCATTTTCCAGACATTACATTGAACCTTCTATACTCATTGAAGGAGGTCTATAAGCTGTCCCTAGTACAATACTAGTTTTAGAAAATTTAATAGTAAGCCAAATTTGCTCCAGACTATCGCTAGAATTTCGAACAGTGCGACAGTTGAAATGACTACGTATATACACACCTACACCCCCACCCCTAGTTGCTCTCGCTCTATGATACAATTTGTAACCAGGTATTTGGTAGGCTGTTAGTTTATCATCTGGATGCAGCCATGTTTCATTTACTGCCAATATGTCAATTTCGTATGAATTTAATGCATAAAAAAGCTCGTCCATACATGTATTCAAGTAACGAACATTTAGCAATGCTAAAATAAGATTATTTCCACTTGCCATTGAAAGCAATAGAAACATAAATAAGAACAAAAAAATATCAAGAAGGATTCCTTACGAGTAGCGCACAGAGAACAACTGCAGCGCATAACAGCCACAACTGCAGAGAATAGAGCAAATATGTCAGTTGAAACAAAATAAATAACATATATTATACGTATTATATAAGATACAAAGCAAAAATGACAATCAGATAGCGCAATATAGAGATATTTACATTTTGAAAAAGATACAAGGCACACAACACAAACAGACGACAAAATATTAAAGTATTTACAATTAAAACAAGATAGAGAGCAAAAAACAAGGTCAAATGAAGTTATATAAAAATATTCAAGTTTAAAAAAAAGGTAAGGGGCTAAATACATAATTAAATAAATAAATATATTTACATTTTGGTAAAAATACTAAGCAAAATACACAATTAAAAGATATAATGTAGAGATATTTACGACACAAACAAGCTAAAAAACGAAAAAAATAGTCAGAAAACGCAAAATATAGATATGAATATTAATGTTTTGAAAAATATGCAAAGCAAAACAAACAATCAGTTTTCACAGTGTATTATCTTTTTTAATATATGGTAATTTCAAATAACATATGTTTAAATAAATAGACGCGTTGACTATTTACACGTTTATTATTGAATACTGTAATTGATATTTATAAGGTAGAAGTACATTAATTGTTTATACTAATGAACCACTGCGTGAGAGCACTATAATCGATAAGTCCCCGATTAATTCAGCCCCGGCCTTATCCCAGACACTCGTTTATCTCCCAACTCTCGAAGAATGCCGAACTCCTGATTCGTGCATACTCGTATAGTGCCTATAAGGATTGACTGTTGTAATGCACAACATCAATATATTACATCTTTCATGCAATTGGTCAATAAATTAATACGCAAATCTTTCTCAAATCGATGAATTTCTTGATTTCACATGATTCCCATCATCAAACCTATTAGTTTATTTCAGATGGAACCACCCCAGAACGAAACGAAATTTCTAACGAAAAAAGCAACCAATTCGAACGACGAGGTAAAGAATTATGTTTGCAGACGACTTTATAATGTAAAGATTTTGATATTTTGGAATCTCCAGGGTACACAATTTTTGATCTCTTAAACCATCGGCAAAGGGCTTCTTCATTATTCATAACTTTGTACTAACCTGACAAGAGTCTCTTCCCCCCATCGCCACTCCAATGCACAATTGCTCATCCCTTATACCATCGGGAAGGATTCTCGCAGACTGTGATTTACTTTTACACATCCGTTGTTCAATAATTGGGATAGTCACCTTTTGTAGAACATCAGATGACTTGCCCTCTGTTATTGAAATTTGAAAATAAAAAATAAAAGGTAATTAATTTTAATTTTTTTTATTCTGTGTGGCTTTTTGGGGATCTTTAACAAGCACCAAATAACATGCTGTCACATTCTGGAGACTTACGTCACTGTCTTAAAAATGAAAACTGTAAACACAGTGGAAAACTTTGAAAAGTTATTTGTAAAAAAAAATTAAAATGTGCCACAAAGTCATACCTACGTATGAAGGTATATTATGTTCTCCCATAATTTTTCCCAGCATTTACATAAAAAAAGACTTTGTACATAAAAATAAACCACTTAAAGCATGGATCACACCAGGAATCATAAGAAGCATCCATAAAAGAAACAAATTACATAAAACAATAACCAGAAACCCATATGATATGATACTACTTAGCCTCTATAAAAAATACAGAAATATGTGCTCTGTTATAATAAGAAAAGCCAAACAAATTTATTACTCTGCGAAAGTAGCTGAAAGCAAAAACAATCCGAAAAAAATCTGGAATATAATAAATGAAATTGCAGGAAATTCTCCTTCTAAACTCAGCGCTGTTAAAGAACTAAAAATCAATAATATTAATACAACTTTCGCTGATAAACCAGATGAAATAGTAAACTCTCTCAATTCATTTTTCTCTAAAATTGGATATGATTTAGCCAAGAATATTGTTCCGCCCAACCATAACTTAACAATGCCACAGGTAATTCGACAAACAAATACTAAATTTACTCTTGAATGTGTATCAAAGGAAGAAATAGACAAATCAATCAGTAAATTAAAAACTAACTCTGCCACAGGAATAGACAAAATATCCTCAAAAACTATTGTTGCACTAAAAAACGAACTGTTAACCCCACTTAATTAACTTATGTATTATCGAAGGCACTTTTCCCAAATCAATGAAACAAGCTCAAATAGTACCAATTTTTAAAGATGGGAATAGGGATGATATAAATAATTACAGACCTATCAGTGTATTAAACTCCCTCTCTAAATTAATCGAAAGAATAATAAAAAAACAACTCATAATCTATCTTGAATTAAATTCCCTTCTGTCTGAAAATCAATACGGTTTTCGAGAGAAAAAATCGACCTCCGATGCAATTTCTGAGGTAACAAAATACATAGTGCAGAATGTGGACAAGGGGAATAAAACTTTAGGACTATTCCTTGATATAAAAAAAGCCTTTGATACTATTTCCGATGATAAACTATTTCATAAAATGGAACAAATTGGAATAACGGGTAAAGAATTGAAAATTCTTAAAAGCTATATGACAGACCGAACACAACAAGTTAAAATACAAAATAAACTTAGTCAACCATCTAAAATCAGCTACGGAGTACCCCAAGGAAGCATTTTGGGGCCGGTATTGTTTCTATTATATATAAATGAACTGTGCAATATCCAAATACCCGGAACCATAATTAGTTTTGCAGATGACACCATTCTTCTATTCAGTGACAGATCATGGCACCACACATACAAAAAAGCAGAAAATGGGATGGCGCTGGTCCAAAAGTGGTTAAATAATAACACGCTTACGTTGAACTATGATAAAACAGTCTTCATCACCTTCACAAAAACCATCCAAGGATAACCAAGTGAAAATACACCACTTAAAATACACAATTGTAGTACCCTTACCGCGGATTGTTCTTGTATCTCAATTAAAAAAAAACAATTCACAAAATACCTAGGTGTACAAATTGACCAATGCTTAAAATGGAACCATCACATCTCACTCATTGCTTCCAAACTTAAAAAAATTAATTTCATATTCCGTACTGTAAGGAACTTCCTACCTTTACCCGTCATTAAAATAATGTATTTCTCTTTGTTTCAATCCATATTAGAATATGCAATTATATCATGGGGAGGCGCTTACCATGTTACAATAGACCCTTTGATAAAACTACAAAAATCCGTTTTAAAGATAATCTACAAGGTACCAATCCGCACTCCATCCGACGCATTATTTAATGACTTTAATATACTAAACATATCACAATTATATGCAAAGAACGCTTGTACATACATATATAAAAACATAGACAAACTTGACTCTACGCAAACATCTAGACCAACTAGACAGACCGAACAGGCTAAACTCCTAATACCTAGACTCAAGACAACTTTTGGACAGAGAAATTTCCTGTATTTTGGAGTCAAATTATACAACGAACTACGTTTAACACTTAGACAAAACAGTAACCTGAAAATATTTAAGCGAGACATTAAAATTTGGATTAAAAAAAGGGCAGAGACTATATTAAAAATAAATTAATCACCTGAACTCATTAAATACTCCCATAGTTTCTAACCAAAACTGAAAACTAATATGACATCTATACACTGTCTCAGAACAGGTTTCACCTAGTGAGGCAGTTTATGACAATAGTAAAATATCTGGTAACTATTATGTAACCTAAGTTAAATATATTATATTGTATTAAAAAAAAATTTTTTTGTTACTAGATTTAAGGAAAATTGTATTTTATATATAATAAATAAAAAAAAAAAAAATAATAATATCTGCTGGGACTTGAACCCAGGTTGCCCACACAAGAGTTAAACTACTCACTACGACGGTCGGCACTTCTTATTGAAGAATGACTTCAAAATACTCACTGTAACTTGTTTGACCCCATCCTGTCACTATCAAATCATTTTTTTTCACTTCAGGATTCTGCCAAAGACAAGCGGGCCTTGTTAAATTGTCAATTCTGCAAAATAAACATCATATAAATACTGCATCCTCCTCTTTATGTTATTAATAGTATACCTTAATTCCACATTTTAATGACATAGTTTAATGTTTCGGCTTCTCTTTCGAAAAGTTTAAGGAAGACAGATTTTACTCCGGTAATAATGTCTTCAGTTGGTATTCAGGATGGTGTGATTGCATAGTTAAAATCTTTTGCCAGGACGGATGCTGTTGGTTCATCTAGTATATGATCTGATACATTTATTACTATCTTGTCCATAATGTCCATGTCCAAAGAAGATATTGGCGGTACGCGTGTTTACTATGATTTCTCATTAATCAGTATATTGAACTTATTTTGCTGCTTTTCAGTAATAAATTCCTTGTTGCGTAGTGCCTGTGTAATATCGAGTATGCCCATTATGATGTAGATATGAGTAAAGGACGTCATACCTCTAGAATATAAGGGCGTATATGAAATTTTATTTTGTTTTATTTATTTGGGTTATATTTAGAAATAATCCAGCGTTAAGACTTAAACAACACAATAATAAAATCAAGTCTTACATTTTACATTTTGTTGTTGTAATTTAGGAAAAAAATAATACAAAAGTTCACAAATAATCTAAAATATCAAACTATGTATGTATATATAGATATACTTATAAGTAAGTATGGTTACGCATAAACAACACGGTTTCATGAAAAAGCGATCGGTTGTAAAAAATCTAGCTGTATTTACTCATTATCTCAATGAGAATATGGATGATGGATATCAAATCGATACAGTCTACACTGACTACTCAAAAGCATTTGACCGTGTTAACCATGACATTCTGCTACAAAAACTCCTATTAATTGGCATCCATGGAGATTTGTTAAGATGGATCAAATCCTATATATCTAATCGCACACAGATAACGGCTGTAAACGGATGTATGTCTGAAAATGCTACCCGGATATGTTCCGGAGTACCGCAGGGATCTCATTTGGGTCTGCTACTATTTAATAATTATATTAATGATATAGGAAAATGTTTTAATCATTCTCACTTTTCCCTTTTTGCAGACGATATGAAAATTTATAAATGTATCAAAACAATATCAGACTGTTATGAATTCCAAGAAGATTTAGATCGGCTGTGTGATTAACATTTTAAACCTCAATATTTCAAAATGCTTCATCATATTATGAAGCATTAATAATATGAAGAATAATATGATAACTAAAATTGTTTGTTCATCTTGTGATTCTGATGGAGACACCGAGCAGTAGGTAGCCAAGTAAGCCAAGGAAACACCAGTGTTAGTTCTCGAAGAGCTGCTTTATTTTGGGTTATACGAAGTGCAGCGATTTATTATAATTTTTCTTGATTTAAACGAAGAGACAGCAGAATCTTGATGTTGTTCCCAGTACGGAGAGTAAGAGCGAACTTGCCCTGTGAACTATGCCCTTCCGTATTTATAGGGATCACTGGATACTCCCCTTTCATCGATCAATACGCCCTTTTTCATTACTCTTTTGATATTCATTTTGATCTCACTGGTAGTCAAAAAATCGCATAGCTCTCTGGGTTATATCAATCTGTTAAGTTGATTCTGCTGTCTCTCCTACATATACATACATGGTTATAAAAAATCTTATATACAAAATACAGGAAAGTAAATGGGTTCATAATCAATACACTAAAAAATTTAGACTACTTAAAAATATATAAAATATTAAATATAACTTTTATGAATTCAAATTAATGTTAGATTTATAGTGTAAGGCATTATCCAACATCCTACAAGGCCATTTCATTTTTAAAACTTATCACATTTTCAGATAAATACGATTTTTGTCACTATCAATGATTATGATTTTTGCTTATTTGAATGCTCAAATGAACTTCCTGGCCAGAACACGCGCTCTGATTGGTCGAGGCAAAAATGTACAAATATTTTTAAAGTCTTATATCTCCGTAATTATTCAACATATCAATGTCCGAGCCTCGAGTAAATGAATCATTTTTGAAGTAGAATCGATTAGATAAATAAAATAAATATGTTAAAAAATTGCCAAACATTTCATTATTTTTTATTCAAACATCGCGCGGTCGTACCACATGAATAGGTATTTTGTTAGCCCGTGCATACCTACGACCAACTGGTGATCGCGAAACCAAACTTCGTAAAAATTGGTAAAAATAATGAAATGCTTATATCTCTGTCAAATTTCAATCTATAAACGTCTGGTTTTCACTAAAATGAATATTTTTGTGTATTCTATTGATCTGTGAAATTATTTTCTAAATATAATTTTTATGTTATTTTCAACTCTCTCGTTTCGGCTGGCGCGTAATTGTTTTACCAAACATATCGTGATTTTCATTTTTGCATTCAATATTTAACAATAATCCGTTACCAAAATAATAAATATTTTATAGATAAAGTAGAAAATCAATAATTAATTATAATCATATAATCTAGTACGCGTGTGAAGAGTGTGGCTGATGGAGAGAGAGAGATGGCATATCACGTATAAGCGCACTCATCCACCGAGCACGTGACATTTGATTCCCAACACTTGTCGAGACTTGTTCTCTATATGAACATTGGCGGCTACATTTCCGCCCCTCGTGAATACAATTCACTAAAAGAAGGCCGTCAATGTTGCGTTTTAACGTCCAATATTGCTATCTTTGTCACTGGCCTGCGATATGTTCCTGATTTTGTTTTAATGTCTACTACTCTCACTTGATTATCTTTTCCTGGGTACACCGCCGTAATGATTCCTCTTGGCCATGTATTACGAGGAAACGAACTGTCGCACAGAATTGCGATGTCACCTACTTGCACAGGTGGAAGTATATCGAACCATTTTGGTCTTTTCACTAATGTGGGCAAATATTCCTTGACCCATCTGGTCCAAAATTGATCAGCAAAGTATTGGGCGATTCGCCATTGCTTTTTTAAGCAAAGTTCATTGGCGTCAAATTCTCCAATAATAGGAGAGTCGTAATTATAACCCAGTAAAAAGTGATTAGGCGTCAGGCTTTCTGAATCTCGGCTATCAAGTGAAACGTGAGTGAGCGGTCTACTGTTTACTATGTTTTCTGCTTCCAGTAGTAAAGTATGCAATGTTTCCGGACGTGGTGCTTGATCTTTCATTATGACGTGTAAAGTCCTTTTTACGGATTTTATTAAACTTTCCCACGCACCGCCGTGATGAGGTGATCCTGGTGTTATAAATTTCCAATCAATTTTCCTTATACACATTTCATTTGACAACTTTTCAGTATCAATGGCTGCTATTGAGTTTCTCAATTCTTTGTCGCTTCCTCTAAGGTTAGTGCCATTATCACTATATATAACTGTGGGACAGGATCTCCTTGCTATGAATCGGCGAATACCTAGAATAGCAGAGTCGGTGCTCAAGGATTCTGCTATCTCAATGTGAATTGCTCGTGTCGATAAACATGTAAATAATATTCCATATCTTTTTTCTTTATGTCTTCCGATTGTTACGTTGATATGACCAAAGAAATCCATTCCTGTATAAGAAAATGGCCGAATATGATGTTGTAACCTCTCACTAGGTAAGCTAGCCATAATTGGTGCCTTTGGTATGGCTCTTACGTTTTTACATCGTTGACACATAAAATTGATCTTTTTTACTAGTTGCCGACCGTTAGTGATCCAATATTTTTGCCTGATACAATTGAGTACGTGCTCGACCCCCGCATGTCCAGATTTTTCGTGATAATATGCAGTTATTAAATGTGATAATCTATCACTGTGGTCAAGAATAATAGGGAACATTGTACTTAAAGCAATGTCTTCAATTTCTGATATACGTCCTTGTAATCGTAGTATATTTCTGTGGTCTAAGGAAGCATTCAATTCTTTAATAATACTTTCTTTCTGCACTGGTTTTTTATTTCGAATGAGATCAATTTCTTTGTGAAAACTTCTTTTCTGTGAATCTTTTATTAAAATTTCTTCAGCATTACTCATGTCAGTTGCTGTCAGTGAGGCACTTCTACCGTTATTTAATTTTCTACATTTTTTTATGAAATGTAATGCGTACGCCACTGCTCTCACCAAACGTAAGTACTTAGAGAATCGATATAAGTCTATAAGACAAAATTCAATGCAACTAAATATAGCTGCGGGTTTAAGTTCCAGCAATTCGTCATTTATATTGACTTTTATTTCTTCTTTTTCTTTTGGCCAATTCTCATATGACATTTTTAGAAAGGAGGGTCCTGACAGCCATCTACCATTTGAAGACAAATTTATTTCACTTGACTCACGAGTGGCTTCGTCGGCGATATTTTCTTTCGATGGCAACCATCGCCAGCAATCAGTACCTACAAGTTCTTCGATTTCGCCCAATCGATGTGCTACAAATGGTTTAAAATTTCGTGAGTTTGATCTTAGCCAACACATGACAGTCTTTGAATCTGTCCAAAAATATGACGAATTGTATGTGACAGTGTGTTCATCTGTAATTGTTTTAGCTAACCTGCTTCCCAATAGAGCCGCTTGTAATTCCAATCTTGGTATTGATGTTGCCTTAATAGGCGAAACTCTAGTTTTGCTGGCGATAAAATATGTCGAAATATTTCCGTTTTGTTGTTGTACTCGACCGTATGCTACACAACACATTGCTTGTTCACTCGCGTCACAGAATATATGTAATTGTCGATCGCATATTTCGTTGCAATTAATATCATAATATCGAGGAACCTTCACTGAATAAATCGAGTGCAAATTTTCTAACCAGTTTAACCATTCAGTGAAATTTCTATCGTTTAATCTAGAATCCCAATCCACTCCCGATCTCCAAACATTCTGAAGCAATATTTTTGACTTGATTGTGAAGGGAGAAAGTATTCCTTGAGGATCGAAGACTGTCATGATTACTTTTAACATTTCTCTTTTTGTCGGTCTTTGTTCTCCCGACATTATAGCACTCGGTATTTTTTTAAAGCTTAAATCAAACGATAAGCTGTCTGTATTGGGATCCCATTGTAAGCCGAGTGTGCGTTGAATAGGTAGTTCGTTTCGTTCAAAATTAACTATTCCTTGCATTTGTTCCGAAACGGGAATATCCTTGAGAGCCTCTGGAGCATTACAAGCCCAACATGTTATATTGAAACCACCCTGTCGGTGTATTTCTCTTACTTGATTTATTATTTTTCTAGCCTTTTCTACCGAACTAGTACTATCCAAATAATCGTCCATGTAAAACTTCCTTTTTATTGCGTCAACCGCTTCGGGATATTGTGTTTCAAATCGTTCGGCATTCGTGTTCTTGACATATTGCGCGGAACACGGGGAAGATTTAGCGCCAAAAATCATTGACTGCATTGCATAAATAGCAGGTGGATTGCTACGGTCTTTGCCCCGCCACAAGAATAACTGATAAGGTACATCGTTTTCACAAATCTTTATCTGAAGAAACATTTCTTGGATATCCGCTGTAAACGCAATCTTTTCTTCTCTAAATTTGAACAAGATTCCCAACAAGGAATTATACAAATCGGGCCCTACTAAGAGTCTATCGTTCAGGGACGTGCCTTTAGACGTTGCCGCCGCGTCAAATACTAATCTTAATTTTCCTGGTTTATTAGGATTGTATACCGCGAAATGCGGTAAAAACCATTTTTGGTCATCGCTAAGTTCTTCGCTTGAGCAGAATATTTTCGCGTAACCTTTGTTTAAATAGTGTTCCATTTTGGCACAGTATGCATCGGCGAATTTTTCGTCTTTGTCCATTTTCTTTTCCAAAGAGAATAATCTATTCTTGGCTGTTTCATAGCTGTTTGGAAAATAATTGTTATTTTCTTTCCATAGCAGTCCCGTTTCCCACGTTAAATCCTCCCGGAGTCGTGTAGAGTTTTTTAGTATTTCGTACGCGCGCTTATCCTCGTTACAAATCTTAGGACTTGTTATTCCCACATCGTCTAGTGTGAAACTTTTTTTAATAATTTCGCATAACTGTGAGTCCTGTAAATGTAGACTTATTTCTCCCTTGGTCGCTGACTTTGACGCATAGCCTAACGGAACCCATCCTAATAATGTTTGTGAAAAGGAAACATTATTTTTCTTTCCATATATCAATTTTCGTGATATAATCAACTCCCAGTTATTTTGTCCAATAAGCATTTTTGGTTTCACGCCTTCTTTTAAGAGAGGTACATGTTCCGTGTTTTTGTCATTTCCTTTTATCATTACACTTTGTTCAGGCAATTTCAGCTTACTGACTGTTCGGGCATTTGCTAAATAGGATTTCTCTTGATTGGTACCCTTGACGCGGACTTGTACTTTCATTGATCCCGGATCGTCCGAGGTCATTTCATTTACCCCTTGTAGTGAAAGGTTAGTTATAGGTCCCGTTACGCCTATGGCTTCGGCCACCTCTGACTCCAACAATGTTACAGTACTACCATCGTCCAGAAGTGCGTATATATCAGAACTACCCAATGGTCCACTGACTGTTACGGGAACGACTTTAAGTAATACTTTTTTGTTGTCCCACGTATTTGTTACTAATTCGGCGTTCCCTGACTCTACACCGGCCCTGGTAGTTGTCTCGTGTTGGTGATTCACGTTTACCGGAGAGTGTAGTATATTATTATTATTATTAATATTGGCGCTCTTAGCAACTTTTTCATACAATAAACTATGATATTTCAATTCTGGAAACTTTTTATATGCATGACATGAAAACCGTGAATGATTTTTACACAAACATTTAAAACATATTTTATTACCCTTAATAAATTCCCATCTTTGAGTGATAGGTAAATTCTTAAACTTGACACAATTCCATATCGCGTGATTTGTGTCCTTGCACATAAGGCAAATTGTTTTCTTATCGACCGTATTTAATACAAATTTACTATTATTATTATTATTATACGAGTCAAAATTTTTATTTCTTTTGTGAATGAAATTATTTTTATCGTGGACATTTTTTGAACTATTATTTCTTGTATTAGTAGTTAAAGATATACCCGAATTGCGAGAATTTATTACAATTGTTTCCAACCAATCAGACAAATAACATATAACAGGCTTATTACTAAATTGTCTATTATTGTCAGTAAGCCAAAGTGCTCGCAAATTATTTGGTAACTTATTTACCAAATTTGACAATAGCTCCGGGTTATATAAATGACCAATGTTGCATAATGATTGTAACATTCCAACCAAATTTTTTATCTTACAAGAAAATCTAATTAATGCTTCCGTACCCGAATTTTCTTCGAGTTTTCCCATCCGTTTGATGTCGTTAATCGTTTGTTCAATAATGTAATCATGGTTTCCAAAAATGTTTTCTAATGTGGACATTATTCCCGGAACATTATTGGGTGCCAACAAAAGTGATGACACTGCTTCTCTGGCATCTCCTTTAAGTGCCTTTTGCAACCTATACAAGTTTTCGCTATTTGAAATATGCAAATAAGATGTTGTGTGTTCGAAAATAGCTTTGAAAGATATCCACTCAATGGGATTGCCGGAAAATAAAGGTAAATCAGTTTTTGGCCTTGGAGAATGAAAAGACAATGCCTTACCTATACAATCCGCTAGTCGCTCCTCGTTGAAGGATGACGGTGACTGCCACTGCTGGTCGTTGCTCTGCTCAGGCCATTGATGACCGACGGTAGCAGGTTGCTGTCCTATAGGCAGCGGTTGCCGCTCCAAAAGTGACTGGTGCTGAGATGCTCTCGTGGCTTTGACAGAAGGCTGGTGTGTCTGCGTTGGCTGCTGTGCCAGAGAGTGGGATGTCCTCGGGAGCGAGAACTGCCCAGTAGGCAGTTGGTCCAGGTGATGCTCCCTTGGCTGCGAGTGCCGCCTCTCAGGCGGCTGTTCCAGGAGTTGAGATGTCCTCGGGAGCGAGAACTGCACACCAGGCAGTTGGTCCAGGTGATGCTCCCTTGGCTGCGAGTGCCGCCCCTCGGGCGGTTGTTCCAGGAGTTGAGATGTCCTCGGGAGCGAGAACTGCACACCAGGCAGTTGGTCCAGGTGATGCTCCCTTGGCTGCGAGTGCCGCCCCTCAGGCGGCTGTTCCAGAAGTTGAGATGTCTTCGGGAGCGAGAACTGCCCAGTAGGCAGTTGGTCCAGGTGATGCTCCCTTGGCAGGTCCTGGTACTGTGTGATTTCTGAAGCGGTAGGAGTTCCTTGTTCCATGATCCTACTGCTCCTCTCTGCCCATTCCTTAACACGATCAATCGTGGATGTAATGCTTGGTGAAGAGATTCTTGATAGCTCCTGGAGTCTCTCTGCGTGAAGTTCTTCTGCTCGCAATACTTCTTCTTCTGCTGCCAGCTTGGCCTGTTCCATTGCTATCCTTGCTCTGCTTCTTGTTATGCGAAGCTTTGTAGTTGAGGCTTCTATCTGCGCTTCTTTCCAGGAAGCGCGGGTCTCTGCTTTGCTGCAACAGGAGGGTGCTCTTGCAGGTTCTTGGTCCAGTGTGCTGCGATGTTCCATATCTGACGACGAAGGACCATTATGTTTGTTCATCTTGTGATTCTGATGGAGACACCGAGCAGTAGGTAGCCAAGTAAGCCAAGGAAACACCAGTGTTAGTTCTCGAAGAGCTGCTTTATTTTGGGTTATACGAAGTGCAGCGATTTATTATAATTTTTCTTGATTTAAACGAAGAGACAGCAGAATCTTGATGTTGTTCCCAGTACGGAGAGTAAGAGCGAACTTGCCCTGTGAACTATGCCCTTCCGTATTTATAGGGATCACTGGATACTCCCCTTTCATCGATCAATACGCCCTTTTTCATTACTCTTTTGATATTCATTTTGATCTCACTGGTAGTCAAAAAATCGCATAGCTCTCTGGGTTATATCAATCTGTTAAGTTGATTCTGCTGTCTCTCCTACATATACATACATGGTTATAAAAAATCTTATATACAAAATACAGGAAAGTAAATGGGTTCATAATCAATACACTAAAAAATTTAGACTACTTAAAAATATATAAAATATTAAATATAACTTTTATGAATTCAAATTAATGTTAGATTTATAGTGTAAGGCATTATCCAACATCCTACAAGGCCATTTCATTTTTAAAACTTATCACATTTTCAGATAAATACGATTTTTGTCACTATCAATGATTATGATTTTTGCTTATTTGAATGCTCAAATGAACTTCCTGGCCAGAACACGCGCTCTGATTGGTCGAGGCAAAAATGTACAAATATTTTTAAAGTCTTATATCTCCGTAATTATTCAACATATCAATGTCCGAGCCTCGAGTAAATGAATCATTTTTGAAGTAGAATCGATTAGATAAATAAAATAAATATGTTAAAAAATTGCCAAACATTTCATTATTTTTTATTCAAACATCGCGCGGTCGTACCACATGAATAGGTATTTTGTTAGCCCGTGCATACCTACGACCAACTGGTGATCGCGAAACCAAACTTCGTAAAAATTGGTAAAAATAATGAAATGCTTATATCTCTGTCAAATTTCAATCTATAAACGTCTGGTTTTCACTAAAATGAATATTTTTGTGTATTCTATTGATCTGTGAAATTATTTTCTAAATATAATTTTTATGTTATTTTCAACTCTCTCGTTTCGGCTGGCGCGTAATTGTTTTACCAAACATATCGTGATTTTCATTTTTGCATTCAATATTTAACAATAATCCGTTACCAAAATAATAAATATTTTATAGATAAAGTAGAAAATCAATAATTAATTATAATCATATAATCTAGTACGCGTGTGAAGAGTGTGGCTGATGGAGAGAGAGAGATGGCATATCACGTATAAGCGCACTCATCCACCGAGCACGTGACATTTGATTCCCAACACTTGTCGAGACTTGTTCTCTATATGAACATTGGCGGCTACATTTCCGCCCCTCGTGAATACAATTCACTAAAAGAAGGCCGTCAATGTTGCGTTTTAACGTCCAATATTGCTATCTTTGTCACTGGCCTGCGATATGTTCCTGATTTTGTTTTAATGTCTACTACTCTCACTTGATTATCTTTTCCTGGGTACACCGCCGTAATGATTCCTCTTGGCCATGTATTACGAGGAAACGAACTGTCGCACAGAATTGCGATGTCACCTACTTGCACAGGTGGAAGTATATCGAACCATTTTGGTCTTTTCACTAATGTGGGCAAATATTCCTTGACCCATCTGGTCCAAAATTGATCAGCAAAGTATTGGGCGATTCGCCATTGCTTTTTTAAGCAAAGTTCATTGGCGTCAAATTCTCCAATAATAGGAGAGTCGTAATTATAACCCAGTAAAAAGTGATTAGGCGTCAGGCTTTCTGAATCTCGGCTATCAAGTGAAACGTGAGTGAGCGGTCTACTGTTTACTATGTTTTCTGCTTCCAGTAGTAAAGTATGCAATGTTTCCGGACGTGGTGCTTGATCTTTCATTATGACGTGTAAAGTCCTTTTTACGGATTTTATTAAACTTTCCCACGCACCGCCGTGATGAGGTGATCCTGGTGTTATAAATTTCCAATCAATTTTCCTTATACACATTTCATTTGACAACTTTTCAGTATCAATGGCTGCTATTGAGTTTCTCAATTCTTTGTCGCTTCCTCTAAGGTTAGTGCCATTATCACTATATATAACTGTGGGACAGGATCTCCTTGCTATGAATCGGCGAATACCTAGAATAGCAGAGTCGGTGCTCAAGGATTCTGCTATCTCAATGTGAATTGCTCGTGTCGATAAACATGTAAATAATATTCCATATCTTTTTTCTTTATGTCTTCCGATTGTTACGTTGATATGACCAAAGAAATCCATTCCTGTATAAGAAAATGGCCGAATATGATGTTGTAACCTCTCACTAGGTAAGCTAGCCATAATTGGTGCCTTTGGTATGGCTCTTACGTTTTTACATCGTTGACACATAAAATTGATCTTTTTTACTAGTTGCCGACCGTTAGTGATCCAATATTTTTGCCTGATACAATTGAGTACGTGCTCGACCCCCGCATGTCCAGATTTTTCGTGATAATATGCAGTTATTAAATGTGATAATCTATCACTGTGGTCAAGAATAATAGGGAACATTGTACTTAAAGCAATGTCTTCAATTTCTGATATACGTCCTTGTAATCGTAGTATATTTCTGTGGTCTAAGGAAGCATTCAATTCTTTAATAATACTTTCTTTCTGCACTGGTTTTTTATTTCGAATGAGATCAATTTCTTTGTGAAAACTTCTTTTCTGTGAATCTTTTATTAAAATTTCTTCAGCATTACTCATGTCAGTTGCTGTCAGTGAGGCACTTCTACCGTTATTTAATTTTCTACATTTTTTTATGAAATGTAATGCGTACGCCACTGCTCTCACCAAACGTAAGTACTTAGAGAATCGATATAAGTCTATAAGACAAAATTCAATGCAACTAAATATAGCTGCGGGTTTAAGTTCCAGCAATTCGTCATTTATATTGACTTTTATTTCTTCTTTTTCTTTTGGCCAATTCTCATATGACATTTTTAGAAAGGAGGGTCCTGACAGCCATCTACCATTTGAAGACAAATTTATTTCACTTGACTCACGAGTGGCTTCGTCGGCGATATTTTCTTTCGATGGCAACCATCGCCAGCAATCAGTACCTACAAGTTCTTCGATTTCGCCCAATCGATGTGCTACAAATGGTTTAAAATTTCGTGAGTTTGATCTTAGCCAACACATGACAGTCTTTGAATCTGTCCAAAAATATGACGAATTGTATGTGACAGTGTGTTCATCTGTAATTGTTTTAGCTAACCTGCTTCCCAATAGAGCCGCTTGTAATTCCAATCTTGGTATTGATGTTGCCTTAATAGGCGAAACTCTAGTTTTGCTGGCGATAAAATATGTCGAAATATTTCCGTTTTGTTGTTGTACTCGACCGTATGCTACACAACACATTGCTTGTTCACTCGCGTCACAGAATATATGTAATTGTCGATCGCATATTTCGTTGCAATTAATATCATAATATCGAGGAACCTTCACTGAATAAATCGAGTGCAAATTTTCTAACCAGTTTAACCATTCAGTGAAATTTCTATCGTTTAATCTAGAATCCCAATCCACTCCCGATCTCCAAACATTCTGAAGCAATATTTTTGACTTGATTGTGAAGGGAGAAAGTATTCCTTGAGGATCGAAGACTGTCATGATTACTTTTAACATTTCTCTTTTTGTCGGTCTTTGTTCTCCCGACATTATAGCACTCGGTATTTTTTTAAAGCTTAAATCAAACGATAAGCTGTCTGTATTGGGATCCCATTGTAAGCCGAGTGTGCGTTGAATAGGTAGTTCGTTTCGTTCAAAATTAACTATTCCTTGCATTTGTTCCGAAACGGGAATATCCTTGAGAGCCTCTGGAGCATTACAAGCCCAACATGTTATATTGAAACCACCCTGTCGGTGTATTTCTCTTACTTGATTTATTATTTTTCTAGCCTTTTCTACCGAACTAGTACTATCCAAATAATCGTCCATGTAAAACTTCCTTTTTATTGCGTCAACCGCTTCGGGATATTGTGTTTCAAATCGTTCGGCATTCGTGTTCTTGACATATTGCGCGGAACACGGGGAAGATTTAGCGCCAAAAATCATTGACTGCATTGCATAAATAGCAGGTGGATTGCTACGGTCTTTGCCCCGCCACAAGAATAACTGATAAGGTACATCGTTTTCACAAATCTTTATCTGAAGAAACATTTCTTGGATATCCGCTGTAAACGCAATCTTTTCTTCTCTAAATTTGAACAAGATTCCCAACAAGGAATTATACAAATCGGGCCCTACTAAGAGTCTATCGTTCAGGGACGTGCCTTTAGACGTTGCCGCCGCGTCAAATACTAATCTTAATTTTCCTGGTTTATTAGGATTGTATACCGCGAAATGCGGTAAAAACCATTTTTGGTCATCGCTAAGTTCTTCGCTTGAGCAGAATATTTTCGCGTAACCTTTGTTTAAATAGTGTTCCATTTTGGCACAGTATGCATCGGCGAATTTTTCGTCTTTGTCCATTTTCTTTTCCAAAGAGAATAATCTATTCTTGGCTGTTTCATAGCTGTTTGGAAAATAATTGTTATTTTCTTTCCATAGCAGTCCCGTTTCCCACGTTAAATCCTCCCGGAGTCGTGTAGAGTTTTTTAGTATTTCGTACGCGCGCTTATCCTCGTTACAAATCTTAGGACTTGTTATTCCCACATCGTCTAGTGTGAAACTTTTTTTAATAATTTCGCATAACTGTGAGTCCTGTAAATGTAGACTTATTTCTCCCTTGGTCGCTGACTTTGACGCATAGCCTAACGGAACCCATCCTAATAATGTTTGTGAAAAGGAAACATTATTTTTCTTTCCATATATCAATTTTCGTGATATAATCAACTCCCAGTTATTTTGTCCAATAAGCATTTTTGGTTTCACGCCTTCTTTTAAGAGAGGTACATGTTCCGTGTTTTTGTCATTTCCTTTTATCATTACACTTTGTTCAGGCAATTTCAGCTTACTGACTGTTCGGGCATTTGCTAAATAGGATTTCTCTTGATTGGTACCCTTGACGCGGACTTGTACTTTCATTGATCCCGGATCGTCCGAGGTCATTTCATTTACCCCTTGTAGTGAAAGGTTAGTTATAGGTCCCGTTACGCCTATGGCTTCGGCCACCTCTGACTCCAACAATGTTACAGTACTACCATCGTCCAGAAGTGCGTATATATCAGAACTACCCAATGGTCCACTGACTGTTACGGGAACGACTTTAAGTAATACTTTTTTGTTGTCCCACGTATTTGTTACTAATTCGGCGTTCCCTGACTCTACACCGGCCCTGGTAGTTGTCTCGTGTTGGTGATTCACGTTTACCGGAGAGTGTAGTATATTATTATTATTATTAATATTGGCGCTCTTAGCAACTTTTTCATACAATAAACTATGATATTTCAATTCTGGAAACTTTTTATATGCATGACATGAAAACCGTGAATGATTTTTACACAAACATTTAAAACATATTTTATTACCCTTAATAAATTCCCATCTTTGAGTGATAGGTAAATTCTTAAACTTGACACAATTCCATATCGCGTGATTTGTGTCCTTGCACATAAGGCAAATTGTTTTCTTATCGACCGTATTTAATACAAATTTACTATTATTATTATTATTATACGAGTCAAAATTTTTATTTCTTTTGTGAATGAAATTATTTTTATCGTGGACATTTTTTGAACTATTATTTCTTGTATTAGTAGTTAAAGATATACCCGAATTGCGAGAATTTATTACAATTGTTTCCAACCAATCAGACAAATAACATATAACAGGCTTATTACTAAATTGTCTATTATTGTCAGTAAGCCAAAGTGCTCGCAAATTATTTGGTAACTTATTTACCAAATTTGACAATAGCTCCGGGTTATATAAATGACCAATGTTGCATAATGATTGTAACATTCCAACCAAATTTTTTATCTTACAAGAAAATCTAATTAATGCTTCCGTACCCGAATTTTCTTCGAGTTTTCCCATCCGTTTGATGTCGTTAATCGTTTGTTCAATAATGTAATCATGGTTTCCAAAAATGTTTTCTAATGTGGACATTATTCCCGGAACATTATTGGGTGCCAACAAAAGTGATGACACTGCTTCTCTGGCATCTCCTTTAAGTGCCTTTTGCAACCTATACAAGTTTTCGCTATTTGAAATATGCAAATAAGATGTTGTGTGTTCGAAAATAGCTTTGAAAGATATCCACTCAATGGGATTGCCGGAAAATAAAGGTAAATCAGTTTTTGGCCTTGGAGAATGAAAAGACAATGCCTTACCTATACAATCCGCTAGTCGCTCCTCGTTGAAGGATGACGGTGACTGCCACTGCTGGTCGTTGCTCTGCTCAGGCCATTGATGACCGACGGTAGCAGGTTGCTGTCCTATAGGCAGCGGTTGCCGCTCCAAAAGTGACTGGTGCTGAGATGCTCTCGTGGCTTTGACAGAAGGCTGGTGTGTCTGCGTTGGCTGCTGTGCCAGAGAGTGGGATGTCCTCGGGAGCGAGAACTGCCCAGTAGGCAGTTGGTCCAGGTGATGCTCCCTTGGCTGCGAGTGCCGCCTCTCAGGCGGCTGTTCCAGGAGTTGAGATGTCCTCGGGAGCGAGAACTGCACACCAGGCAGTTGGTCCAGGTGATGCTCCCTTGGCTGCGAGTGCCGCCCCTCGGGCGGTTGTTCCAGGAGTTGAGATGTCCTCGGGAGCGAGAACTGCACACCAGGCAGTTGGTCCAGGTGATGCTCCCTTGGCTGCGAGTGCCGCCCCTCAGGCGGCTGTTCCAGAAGTTGAGATGTCTTCGGGAGCGAGAACTGCCCAGTAGGCAGTTGGTCCAGGTGATGCTCCCTTGGCAGGTCCTGGTACTGTGTGATTTCTGAAGCGGTAGGAGTTCCTTGTTCCATGATCCTACTGCTCCTCTCTGCCCATTCCTTAACACGATCAATCGTGGATGTAATGCTTGGTGAAGAGATTCTTGATAGCTCCTGGAGTCTCTCTGCGTGAAGTTCTTCTGCTCGCAATACTTCTTCTTCTGCTGCCAGCTTGGCCTGTTCCATTGCTATCCTTGCTCTGCTTCTTGTTATGCGAAGCTTTGTAGTTGAGGCTTCTATCTGCGCTTCTTTCCAGGAAGCGCGGGTCTCTGCTTTGCTGCAACAGGAGGGTGCTCTTGCAGGTTCTTGGTCCAGTGTGCTGCGATGTTCCATATCTGACGACGAAGGACCATTATGTTTGTTCATCTTGTGATTCTGATGGAGACACCGAGCAGTAGGTAGCCAAGTAAGCCAAGGAAACACCAGTGTTAGTTCTCGAAGAGCTGCTTTATTTTGGGTTATACGAAGTGCAGCGATTTATTATAATTTTTCTTGATTTAAACGAAGAGACAGCAGAATCTTGATGTTGTTCCCAGTACGGAGAGTAAGAGCGAACTTGCCCTGTGAACTATGCCCTTCCGTATTTATAGGGATCACTGGATACTCCCCTTTCATCGATCAATACGCCCTTTTTCATTACTCTTTTGATATTCATTTTGATCTCACTGGTAGTCAAAAAATCGCATAGCTCTCTGGGTTATATCAATCTGTTAAGTTGATTC
Source organism: Molanna angustata (assembly GCA_963576475.1). Lineage (NCBI taxonomy): Eukaryota > Metazoa > Arthropoda > Insecta > Trichoptera > Molannidae > Molanna > Molanna angustata. Next base: position 6,771,867 of record OY754983.1, on the reverse strand, counting down.
TGCTGTCTCTCCTACATATACATACATGGTTATAAAAAATCTTATATACAAAATACAGGAAAGTAAATGGGTTCATAATCAATACACTAAAAAATTTAGACTACTTAAAAATATATAAAATATTAAATATAACTTTTATGAATTCAAATTAATGTTAGATTTATAGTGTAAGGCATTATCCAACATCCTACAAGGCCATTTCATTTTTAAAACTTATCACATTTTCAGATAAATACGATTTTTGTCACTATCAATGATTATGATTTTTGCTTATTTGAATGCTCAAATGAACTTCCTGGCCAGAACACGCGCTCTGATTGGTCGAGGCAAAAATGTACAAATATTTTTAAAGTCTTATATCTCCGTAATTATTCAACATATCAATGTCCGAGCCTCGAGTAAATGAATCATTTTTGAAGTAGAATCGATTAGATAAATAAAATAAATATGTTAAAAAATTGCCAAACATTTCATTATTTTTTATTCAAACATCGCGCGGTCGTACCACATGAATAGGTATTTTGTTAGCCCGTGCATACCTACGACCAACTGGTGATCGCGAAACCAAACTTCGTAAAAATTGGTAAAAATAATGAAATGCTTATATCTCTGTCAAATTTCAATCTATAAACGTCTGGTTTTCACTAAAATGAATATTTTTGTGTATTCTATTGATCTGTGAAATTATTTTCTAAATATAATTTTTATGTTATTTTCAACTCTCTCGTTTCGGCTGGCGCGTAATTGTTTTACCAAACATATCGTGATTTTCATTTTTGCATTCAATATTTAACAATAATCCGTTACCAAAATAATAAATATTTTATAGATAAAGTAGAAAATCAATAATTAATTATAATCATATAATCTAGTACGCGTGTGAAGAGTGTGGCTGATGGAGAGAGAGAGATGGCATATCACGTATAAGCGCACTCATCCACCGAGCACGTGACATTTGATTCCCAACACTTGTCGAGACTTGTTCTCTATATGAACATTGGCGGCTACATTTCCGCCCCTCGTGAATACAATTCACTAAAAGAAGGCCGTCAATGTTGCGTTTTAACGTCCAATATTGCTATCTTTGTCACTGGCCTGCGATATGTTCCTGATTTTGTTTTAATGTCTACTACTCTCACTTGATTATCTTTTCCTGGGTACACCGCCGTAATGATTCCTCTTGGCCATGTATTACGAGGAAACGAACTGTCGCACAGAATTGCGATGTCACCTACTTGCACAGGTGGAAGTATATCGAACCATTTTGGTCTTTTCACTAATGTGGGCAAATATTCCTTGACCCATCTGGTCCAAAATTGATCAGCAAAGTATTGGGCGATTCGCCATTGCTTTTTTAAGCAAAGTTCATTGGCGTCAAATTCTCCAATAATAGGAGAGTCGTAATTATAACCCAGTAAAAAGTGATTAGGCGTCAGGCTTTCTGAATCTCGGCTATCAAGTGAAACGTGAGTGAGCGGTCTACTGTTTACTATGTTTTCTGCTTCCAGTAGTAAAGTATGCAATGTTTCCGGACGTGGTGCTTGATCTTTCATTATGACGTGTAAAGTCCTTTTTACGGATTTTATTAAACTTTCCCACGCACCGCCGTGATGAGGTGATCCTGGTGTTATAAATTTCCAATCAATTTTCCTTATACACATTTCATTTGACAACTTTTCAGTATCAATGGCTGCTATTGAGTTTCTCAATTCTTTGTCGCTTCCTCTAAGGTTAGTGCCATTATCACTATATATAACTGTGGGACAGGATCTCCTTGCTATGAATCGGCGAATACCTAGAATAGCAGAGTCGGTGCTCAAGGATTCTGCTATCTCAATGTGAATTGCTCGTGTCGATAAACATGTAAATAATATTCCATATCTTTTTTCTTTATGTCTTCCGATTGTTACGTTGATATGACCAAAGAAATCCATTCCTGTATAAGAAAATGGCCGAATATGATGTTGTAACCTCTCACTAGGTAAGCTAGCCATAATTGGTGCCTTTGGTATGGCTCTTACGTTTTTACATCGTTGACACATAAAATTGATCTTTTTTACTAGTTGCCGACCGTTAGTGATCCAATATTTTTGCCTGATACAATTGAGTACGTGCTCGACCCCCGCATGTCCAGATTTTTCGTGATAATATGCAGTTATTAAATGTGATAATCTATCACTGTGGTCAAGAATAATAGGGAACATTGTACTTAAAGCAATGTCTTCAATTTCTGATATACGTCCTTGTAATCGTAGTATATTTCTGTGGTCTAAGGAAGCATTCAATTCTTTAATAATACTTTCTTTCTGCACTGGTTTTTTATTTCGAATGAGATCAATTTCTTTGTGAAAACTTCTTTTCTGTGAATCTTTTATTAAAATTTCTTCAGCATTACTCATGTCAGTTGCTGTCAGTGAGGCACTTCTACCGTTATTTAATTTTCTACATTTTTTTATGAAATGTAATGCGTACGCCACTGCTCTCACCAAACGTAAGTACTTAGAGAATCGATATAAGTCTATAAGACAAAATTCAATGCAACTAAATATAGCTGCGGGTTTAAGTTCCAGCAATTCGTCATTTATATTGACTTTTATTTCTTCTTTTTCTTTTGGCCAATTCTCATATGACATTTTTAGAAAGGAGGGTCCTGACAGCCATCTACCATTTGAAGACAAATTTATTTCACTTGACTCACGAGTGGCTTCGTCGGCGATATTTTCTTTCGATGGCAACCATCGCCAGCAATCAGTACCTACAAGTTCTTCGATTTCGCCCAATCGATGTGCTACAAATGGTTTAAAATTTCGTGAGTTTGATCTTAGCCAACACATGACAGTCTTTGAATCTGTCCAAAAATATGACGAATTGTATGTGACAGTGTGTTCATCTGTAATTGTTTTAGCTAACCTGCTTCCCAATAGAGCCGCTTGTAATTCCAATCTTGGTATTGATGTTGCCTTAATAGGCGAAACTCTAGTTTTGCTGGCGATAAAATATGTCGAAATATTTCCGTTTTGTTGTTGTACTCGACCGTATGCTACACAACACATTGCTTGTTCACTCGCGTCACAGAATATATGTAATTGTCGATCGCATATTTCGTTGCAATTAATATCATAATATCGAGGAACCTTCACTGAATAAATCGAGTGCAAATTTTCTAACCAGTTTAACCATTCAGTGAAATTTCTATCGTTTAATCTAGAATCCCAATCCACTCCCGATCTCCAAACATTCTGAAGCAATATTTTTGACTTGATTGTGAAGGGAGAAAGTATTCCTTGAGGATCGAAGACTGTCATGATTACTTTTAACATTTCTCTTTTTGTCGGTCTTTGTTCTCCCGACATTATAGCACTCGGTATTTTTTTAAAGCTTAAATCAAACGATAAGCTGTCTGTATTGGGATCCCATTGTAAGCCGAGTGTGCGTTGAATAGGTAGTTCGTTTCGTTCAAAATTAACTATTCCTTGCATTTGTTCCGAAACGGGAATATCCTTGAGAGCCTCTGGAGCATTACAAGCCCAACATGTTATATTGAAACCACCCTGTCGGTGTATTTCTCTTACTTGATTTATTATTTTTCTAGCCTTTTCTACCGAACTAGTACTATCCAAATAATCGTCCATGTAAAACTTCCTTTTTATTGCGTCAACCGCTTCGGGATATTGTGTTTCAAATCGTTCGGCATTCGTGTTCTTGACATATTGCGCGGAACACGGGGAAGATTTAGCGCCAAAAATCATTGACTGCATTGCATAAATAGCAGGTGGATTGCTACGGTCTTTGCCCCGCCACAAGAATAACTGATAAGGTACATCGTTTTCACAAATCTTTATCTGAAGAAACATTTCTTGGATATCCGCTGTAAACGCAATCTTTTCTTCTCTAAATTTGAACAAGATTCCCAACAAGGAATTATACAAATCGGGCCCTACTAAGAGTCTATCGTTCAGGGACGTGCCTTTAGACGTTGCCGCCGCGTCAAATACTAATCTTAATTTTCCTGGTTTATTAGGATTGTATACCGCGAAATGCGGTAAAAACCATTTTTGGTCATCGCTAAGTTCTTCGCTTGAGCAGAATATTTTCGCGTAACCTTTGTTTAAATAGTGTTCCATTTTGGCACAGTATGCATCGGCGAATTTTTCGTCTTTGTCCATTTTCTTTTCCAAAGAGAATAATCTATTCTTGGCTGTTTCATAGCTGTTTGGAAAATAATTGTTATTTTCTTTCCATAGCAGTCCCGTTTCCCACGTTAAATCCTCCCGGAGTCGTGTAGAGTTTTTTAGTATTTCGTACGCGCGCTTATCCTCGTTACAAATCTTAGGACTTGTTATTCCCACATCGTCTAGTGTGAAACTTTTTTTAATAATTTCGCATAACTGTGAGTCCTGTAAATGTAGACTTATTTCTCCCTTGGTCGCTGACTTTGACGCATAGCCTAACGGAACCCATCCTAATAATGTTTGTGAAAAGGAAACATTATTTTTCTTTCCATATATCAATTTTCGTGATATAATCAACTCCCAGTTATTTTGTCCAATAAGCATTTTTGGTTTCACGCCTTCTTTTAAGAGAGGTACATGTTCCGTGTTTTTGTCATTTCCTTTTATCATTACACTTTGTTCAGGCAATTTCAGCTTACTGACTGTTCGGGCATTTGCTAAATAGGATTTCTCTTGATTGGTACCCTTGACGCGGACTTGTACTTTCATTGATCCCGGATCGTCCGAGGTCATTTCATTTACCCCTTGTAGTGAAAGGTTAGTTATAGGTCCCGTTACGCCTATGGCTTCGGCCACCTCTGACTCCAACAATGTTACAGTACTACCATCGTCCAGAAGTGCGTATATATCAGAACTACCCAATGGTCCACTGACTGTTACGGGAACGACTTTAAGTAATACTTTTTTGTTGTCCCACGTATTTGTTACTAATTCGGCGTTCCCTGACTCTACACCGGCCCTGGTAGTTGTCTCGTGTTGGTGATTCACGTTTACCGGAGAGTGTAGTATATTATTATTATTATTAATATTGGCGCTCTTAGCAACTTTTTCATACAATAAACTATGATATTTCAATTCTGGAAACTTTTTATATGCATGACATGAAAACCGTGAATGATTTTTACACAAACATTTAAAACATATTTTATTACCCTTAATAAATTCCCATCTTTGAGTGATAGGTAAATTCTTAAACTTGACACAATTCCATATCGCGTGATTTGTGTCCTTGCACATAAGGCAAATTGTTTTCTTATCGACCGTATTTAATACAAATTTACTATTATTATTATTATTATACGAGTCAAAATTTTTATTTCTTTTGTGAATGAAATTATTTTTATCGTGGACATTTTTTGAACTATTATTTCTTGTATTAGTAGTTAAAGATATACCCGAATTGCGAGAATTTATTACAATTGTTTCCAACCAATCAGACAAATAACATATAACAGGCTTATTACTAAATTGTCTATTATTGTCAGTAAGCCAAAGTGCTCGCAAATTATTTGGTAACTTATTTACCAAATTTGACAATAGCTCCGGGTTATATAAATGACCAATGTTGCATAATGATTGTAACATTCCAACCAAATTTTTTATCTTACAAGAAAATCTAATTAATGCTTCCGTACCCGAATTTTCTTCGAGTTTTCCCATCCGTTTGATGTCGTTAATCGTTTGTTCAATAATGTAATCATGGTTTCCAAAAATGTTTTCTAATGTGGACATTATTCCCGGAACATTATTGGGTGCCAACAAAAGTGATGACACTGCTTCTCTGGCATCTCCTTTAAGTGCCTTTTGCAACCTATACAAGTTTTCGCTATTTGAAATATGCAAATAAGATGTTGTGTGTTCGAAAATAGCTTTGAAAGATATCCACTCAATGGGATTGCCGGAAAATAAAGGTAAATCAGTTTTTGGCCTTGGAGAATGAAAAGACAATGCCTTACCTATACAATCCGCTAGTCGCTCCTCGTTGAAGGATGACGGTGACTGCCACTGCTGGTCGTTGCTCTGCTCAGGCCATTGATGACCGACGGTAGCAGGTTGCTGTCCTATAGGCAGCGGTTGCCGCTCCAAAAGTGACTGGTGCTGAGATGCTCTCGTGGCTTTGACAGAAGGCTGGTGTGTCTGCGTTGGCTGCTGTGCCAGAGAGTGGGATGTCCTCGGGAGCGAGAACTGCCCAGTAGGCAGTTGGTCCAGGTGATGCTCCCTTGGCTGCGAGTGCCGCCTCTCAGGCGGCTGTTCCAGGAGTTGAGATGTCCTCGGGAGCGAGAACTGCACACCAGGCAGTTGGTCCAGGTGATGCTCCCTTGGCTGCGAGTGCCGCCCCTCGGGCGGTTGTTCCAGGAGTTGAGATGTCCTCGGGAGCGAGAACTGCACACCAGGCAGTTGGTCCAGGTGATGCTCCCTTGGCTGCGAGTGCCGCCCCTCAGGCGGCTGTTCCAGAAGTTGAGATGTCTTCGGGAGCGAGAACTGCCCAGTAGGCAGTTGGTCCAGGTGATGCTCCCTTGGCAGGTCCTGGTACTGTGTGATTTCTGAAGCGGTAGGAGTTCCTTGTTCCATGATCCTACTGCTCCTCTCTGCCCATTCCTTAACACGATCAATCGTGGATGTAATGCTTGGTGAAGAGATTCTTGATAGCTCCTGGAGTCTCTCTGCGTGAAGTTCTTCTGCTCGCAATACTTCTTCTTCTGCTGCCAGCTTGGCCTGTTCCATTGCTATCCTTGCTCTGCTTCTTGTTATGCGAAGCTTTGTAGTTGAGGCTTCTATCTGCGCTTCTTTCCAGGAAGCGCGGGTCTCTGCTTTGCTGCAACAGGAGGGTGCTCTTGCAGGTTCTTGGTCCAGTGTGCTGCGATGTTCCATATCTGACGACGAAGGACCATTATGTTTGTTCATCTTGTGATTCTGATGGAGACACCGAGCAGTAGGTAGCCAAGTAAGCCAAGGAAACACCAGTGTTAGTTCTCGAAGAGCTGCTTTATTTTGGGTTATACGAAGTGCAGCGATTTATTATAATTTTTCTTGATTTAAACGAAGAGACAGCAGAATCTTGATGTTGTTCCCAGTACGGAGAGTAAGAGCGAACTTGCCCTGTGAACTATGCCCTTCCGTATTTATAGGGATCACTGGATACTCCCCTTTCATCGATCAATACGCCCTTTTTCATTACTCTTTTGATATTCATTTTGATCTCACTGGTAGTCAAAAAATCGCATAGCTCTCTGGGTTATATCAATCTGTTAAGTTGATTCTGCTGTCTCTCCTACATATACATACATGGTTATAAAAAATCTTATATACAAAATACAGGAAAGTAAATGGGTTCATAATCAATACACTAAAAAATTTAGACTACTTAAAAATATATAAAATATTAAATATAACTTTTATGAATTCAAATTAATGTTAGATTTATAGTGTAAGGCATTATCCAACATCCTACAAGGCCATTTCATTTTTAAAACTTATCACATTTTCAGATAAATACGATTTTTGTCACTATCAATGATTATGATTTTTGCTTATTTGAATGCTCAAATGAACTTCCTGGCCAGAACACGCGCTCTGATTGGTCGAGGCAAAAATGTACAAATATTTTTAAAGTCTTATATCTCCGTAATTATTCAACATATCAATGTCCGAGCCTCGAGTAAATGAATCATTTTTGAAGTAGAATCGATTAGATAAATAAAATAAATATGTTAAAAAATTGCCAAACATTTCATTATTTTTTATTCAAACATCGCGCGGTCGTACCACATGAATAGGTATTTTGTTAGCCCGTGCATACAACCTACGACCAACTGGTGATCGCGAAACCAAACTTCGTAAAAATTGGTAAAAATAATGAAATGCTTATATCTCTGTCAAATTTCAATCTATAAACGTCTGGTTTTCACTAAAATGAATATTTTTGTGTATTCTATTGATCTGTGAAATTATTTTCTAAATATAATTTTTATGTTATTTTCAACTCTCTCGTTTCGGCTGGCGCGTAATTGTTTTACCAAACATATCGTGATTTTCATTTTTGCATTCAATATTTAACAATAATCCGTTACCAAAATAATAAATATTTTATAGATAAAGTAGAAAATCAATAATTAATTATAATCATATAATCTAGTACGCGTGTGAAGAGTGTGGCTGATGGAGAGAGAGAGATGGCATATCACGTATAAGCGCACTCATCCACCGAGCACGTGACATTTGATTCCCAACACTTGTCGAGACTTGTTCTCTATATGAACATTGGCGGCTACAAAAATAATAAATAAATAAACTAGAAAAAATAATAAACTTACTTTCGACTATTATTTGAATAATGAACAAATAGTTAAAAAAATCCCTGTGTCGAGACTGCAAACTGAGTTTTAACCATCATATAGAAAAAAATAACAACTATTTCCTATAACTAGGTTTTATATTAAGAATAAGCAAGGATTTTAAAAATTCAAAAACTTTTTCTTTATGTTCAATTCATTGATCAGAAGTACACTGGAGTATGACTCCGTTATTTGGAATCCCCAGTATCAAGTATACATACATACATACATACCATCACGCCATGTCCCTTACGGGGTAGGCAGAGAGAACCGAACGCCATATCTTTCTATCCTGGCATTCATCGCCTCGTCAACATTCATGCATCGTCTCATACATGTTCGTCTATTGTACATGCTTCTAACATTTCCGTCTTTCAGAATATCGTTCACATGGTCGTGCCATCCCTTTCTTGGGCGGCCCCGGCCTCTCAATCCATTCCTATCCGCATTGTATATTTTCTTCGTCAGGCGTTCCTCATTCATTCTACCCATGTGGCCAAACCATCTCAGTGTGTTCACTTTCATTCTATTAATGATATCTTTCTTCATCTTACATTCTTTCCTTATGTTCTCATTTCTTACCCTGTCATACATCGTTCTATTGCAGATTCTTCTTAGCGATCTCATTTCAACAGCATTTATTCTGCTTACGTGCGACTTCTGCCATGTCCAGGTTTCACTTGCATACGTCAATGTTGGCACTAAGATAGCGTTATGAATGGCAACTTTGGCAGCCTTTGATATGTTGCGATAATTCATAACTGGTCTCAGTGCTCCATTCACTCTGTTTCCTGCCATAACTCTTCTTTCGATATCCTTATCAGGTCGTCCATTCCGTTGAAACATGCTTCCCAGATATACATGCTCGTCGACTTGCTCGAGCCATTCATTCTCTACTCTTATTTTACACGCTGTATCAAGTACATATCAATAATATCGAACGAGTACAAAGAAAATTTATGAAACGCTTGGCTTATCGTAATATTGTTGCACCATCCCTAAGCCCTGTAGGTGCCTTGATTTCCCGGTTCTCCTGCAGTAAATATTCCAACTTCGTCTCTATTGAGATAATTAAAAATCTGTTAAAAATACCTTTGACTCGGAAAAAGAGACCCGACAGGGAAAAAAATCCAATGTTTGCGCATATGCAATAATAAAAATATTCGATAACTCATTTTTAAATTTGGACTTATTAATGCGAAAGCGCCGACCGCTTGCGTATACTAATTTTGATGGCTCGATGGCTTGTTGGCGCGATGGCGCGCCCGTGAGTGGGATGAAAATTTTACAATGCTCCAAATGGAGTCGGTCCATATGGAACGACGCCGAATGGCACGATCGTGAATGGGCTGCTTTAGTGCGCCTGTGTGTGAGAATGTGTTAGTGTGTCTGTGTAATTTCATCTTTACATACTAAAGACTCATATTGTGTTACATGTTACTAGTGAAATTCAACAACTTTTTGTATTGTTTTATTTAATAAATCTTTTTTTATTATTTACGTGTAGGTACTCACCTTTTCAAAAATAAATAAAAAATATACCAACCTGGCAGATTTTTCCAATTTCAATATAGCAATGTCGTAATATTTATACCCAAAAAGATAATTTTCATGAATATTAAAATCTTTAATATTTATATCCTGCCTCTTCGCTCTGGGATCTGCGTTTTTAATGTTGTGCTCACCAAGTCGGACCATGACAGGTCTAAAACATATAAATACACCACTTAAATATCTCGGTTTAGTTATACATTCCTTTAAAATATCTCAAACAGAACACGAATTTATTATACAGAATGGAATTATCATATTGACAAAACCTACATGCATAATATTGGTGACCCCGACATAATATGTATAAACACAAAATAATACGATTATTAATACATACTCGCCATAATCTCGGGTCGACATGCAATGCGCTGCTGTGAGTACAGCGTCCTCACTAATGAGACTTCCAGAGCATAAAAACTCGTATTCCGGGGAATTTGGTTTAGTGTAACCAAGGGCAGCCTAAAAATTAGTTAAAAAAGACAAAATAATCACAGATATAGCTAACGTGGGTGCTGGATTACGAGCATCCCATATACTTTACAATCAATTACAATCAGTTTACTAACAAAATTACAGTTTGGCAGAGTAATAGTAATAGTAGGAAATAATAGTGAAATGTAAAGTGGAATACCCCAAGGGTCTAATATTGGTCTGCTATGAAGCTAAAAATACGTAGATTTTATCATTTAATTATCTTGTTTTTTCTAACGCAACGGATGAGTTTCAACAATTTCATAAATTGATGCTAACGTAATGTTTTTTATCAAAAATAAAAATTATATTTAATCAAGTCATTAAATCCACACGGTAAGTGCTGTTGACAGCTTCTAATTGCAATTATAAAACAAAATATTGAAACGGGAAACCTATGACAATATTAGAAATTAATTAAATAGTTGAAATCCGGTAAAAAAATAATACCTATCTCTTTATATCTCTTTTATTCCACACCTAACATTACCAACCATTCAATTTACATTACATATTCTCAAACACAATTCAAATCAGGAGTCTACTGACTCTTCACTACATCTTACAGTAATTTCCAATGAACCAATGATTGTGTTTGCCTCTTATATTTCTATGAGTGCATGCTTTGTATTTTTAGATATCTTATGAATCAGTGGGTATTATTTATTTGAACGTATCATACCATATGGGGGAATTCTCCTACAAGTGTCTCTTGACCTCCGACGATGAGGGGTTGTCCATTAATGACACATTTTGGTACCGTCGCTTTTATTGGAGTTGCGTCTAAAAAAAGAGGCATGACGGCGGGTATTTCTTTTTTTACCAATCTGCTGTATTCTTCACATTCTGGAACCATTGAACAAAGTGAATAAAGAACATAGTCAAAGCATCACATCTGAATGAGAACATTATATTGTTATACATACTGTCATCAATGTTCTATGTTCATAACATCAAATAAGGGAAAACAATTGGATAAACTGTAAATTCTATAAATCAACAGAGTAAAAAGTAAAAACGTCTTTTTGGCTACCCTTTGGTTTATTGGTTTAAAATGTAATAAGTAATTGTCTTTGTCATTGTTGTTCACCATTCTGATGATACTCGTGAATAGGATTCAAGTTACCGATTATTAGCAAATAGAGCATTACTTTATCTAATATATCAGTATTTATTTATATTTTAATAGTCAAAAATATAAGATAATTACTATAGGATAGACAGAAGGATTATATTGACTTACTTATTTGGCTAATGGTCTTCGATGGAATTGTACCAGGTCTTCTGGTTGTAGTTTGAATGCCAGGCGGGATAGTAAAAGCAGTTTGTGTCGTAGAAATGTAATTTCGAGAAGAAGGTCTAATAGGATTGAAGTTTATTACAAATCTTGGAGCTGTAGAATTACTGTTTTGTGGAATGCACACGACGACATTCGTCCCTAAAAGGACAACATAAAAACTATAAAGATATTTTATTCAACGAAAATAATAAACAATTAAAATAAATTAAAATAATTACAAATAAAAAATTTGAATCGTTAAATTATTTTTCGAAATCTTCTCTCTCAAATTGTTTTATTATTTGACAGTTGTCTATAATCTCTGACCATCAAAACGTCAAGAAATACACTTTGTTGAAATTCTCGTGGAGTCACATTCTCTTGGATATGCTCTTGAACAAACGTCAGTGCCTTATGGGATTGTGGCTTGGGGTAGATTAGCTTATCCGTAGGTATAATATACTCATTGGATTAGCTAAGACAAATCTATTTCCAATTTTTACAGGGCGAAAATCACTACTCCGAGTTATCTGTCGAAAACATTTCAGATATCCATCAGGTCAGTTCTTTTCGGAATTCAAGGTCCTGTATGTTAGACAACTATTTATAAGAACATTCATCGTACAAAAAATAATATATACCACAGTATACCCTGACATTCAATCCAAGAAATAGACATTTATTGCAACCGACATATGCACAGACTACTTTTGCCAATAGACACTGCGCATTTTTAGTACCTAAAATATATAATCGAGTTTTATCTGATCTTTTGGATTTAGTCCTGCTGAGTGGACATAATTTTGGAAAGCTGGTTACTGGTTGGATGATTCGAAGAGTGTCAGAGAGAGAATTTTCGTTTGATCTAAAAAATATTTTCACTCAGAAGGAGATCTACTTTTGCGACCTCATACATCCTTTATTGCTCATATCCCCACATCAGACTCTAAAGACGCCCATTCACGATCGTGCCATTCGGCGTCGCTCGATATGGACCGGCTCCAATTGGAGCATTGTAAAATTTTCATCACACTCACGGGCGCAAGTGGTCGGCGCTTTCGCATTAATAAGTTCTATTTTTTTAATTTTTAAGTAAAAATGAGTTATAATTCTCATGATGAGTTTTATACAACTGCTATATAGTGATTTGTTTATATATAAAAAGAAAAAACAAAGAGAAAATCATAGAATTATAAGGAACAGAAGCCGCGTGTAGTGTTTTTTTTACATGTGTGTGTGAGGCGGTAGATCGGTTGGTCTACGTATTATGTAGGTGTGCGTATCGGTAGGTGTACGTATACGGCCGGGCGAGTGAAATTCGGCTGTTTCAGCGTAGTTTTAGTTGGCATATATTCATTGCGCTGACTAGGTATCTGTATCATATATAATCTAAGGAGAAAATGTTGTATTTTCGCATTCACGAGTGTCAAACAGCTCGGCGAGATGAGATGGCGCAATGTACCGCTGGTTTTCACACTCACGAGCTCACGAGCATGCCGTGCCGGCAGGACATGCCGCGCGGTTTGTCGCGGTACTATGGAGTTTCGATAATTTTGGAGTGATGGCAAGCCATTTGGAAGGATGGCACGATCGTGAATGGGGACCTTTACACATACAAACACACCCTCACCATCACACTTCGTTTTTTTATGAGATTGGTCTTTTATACTTTATATTTCTTATACCTTTTTATGGTTTATTGAGAATTTATGTAGCAAAAATGTATTGCGTAACAATAATTACATAATTAACAGATGTTGATTTAAAAAAACTTAACAAAATAGACGTTGATTTAAAAAAAACTGTTAACAAAAGAGTAGATAAAAAAACTAGTACTTACTATGTCCAAATTCTATAATAACTGCGACTATTAGAGTTGCAAGTATATTTATTTTATATCCCATATCTGTGTTTAGTGAAATACCTTTAAAGACTGCAACAGTGGTATCGTATCATTAACTAATATATAATAATATATGATAACGCATTTTTATCTTTGTTTTTGTTTTATTTTTTAATGTAAATATAATTAATCAATGAGTTCAGATATAGTCAATTTATTAAATATTATAATTTTAACTCTCCAATCTTAAATTTACTGTGGAAATCATCGAATTTTTTATTGTATTGCGTAAAGGTTTAAAATATTGAAAACACAAATATGATTTATAATCTAAAAAAAAAAGTGAATAGTAAAAGTGGACTGTATTTTGAAGGGCGATTCGTTGCAACCATTGCAAGGCAAAGGAAGGATATGAATGCAACACTCACTACTTCATTAATTCCTGGTCCTCTGCCTTGGTAGATGATCACAACTTTCACTTGGATCCCACACACGCGCGGTAAGAAAACAACAACTATGGCGAATTAAGTGAGTGTAAAGGAGCGATAAAACGGAAGACATGAAAGGAGAGCTGTATGAAAGGAGACTGATTTTTTTTGGTGTAGGGCGGGCAGCAGTTGCAAAAATTATATTTCACTTGATATAAAAAATACGACAATTATTATAATTATTTTAATCATTCATTATATCTTGCATTTGCCGAAGACATGAAAATTTACCTTGCAATTAACTCATTGGCCGATTGTATTAAACTACAAGAAGACCTTGACAGGCTATACACTTACTGTGCATTAAATAAACTAATACTTAATATATCGAAATGTAACAAAATAACATTTACTTTCAATATAAACAAAATAAATTTCACATATACCTTTAACAACTCTGATATAAAGGAAGTCAATTATATAAGAGACCTAGGTGTGATACTTGACTCTAAATTAAATTACATAAACAATATTGATAATATCATAAGTAAAGCAAATAAGATGTTAGGATTTATTATTCGCACATGCCGGCCATTCAGTAACATTAAAACCTTATACACTTTATACACTACATACATACGCCCTCAGCTAGAATTCTGTACTCAAATTTGGTCTCCTTTCTACGTAGTACATATCACGAGAATCGAGAAAGTACAGCAAAAATTCATAAACTATATAAAGCATAAATTTCACCTTAACTTCAATAATTATCAACAGTCACTTAAATATCATAATTTTGATACGCTTGAATGTAGGAGAGTCTTACACGATTACATGAAAATTCTTCGAAACACAATTGTTCGAATGCGCAATTGTACGAATAACAATTTTTCGAAAATCAGTTATCAGAATGACAATTGTCCGAAAGCAAATTATTCGAACTAACATTTGTTGGAAAACCAATTGACCGAATTTAATATATTTTTGTGTCATTATGTTGCCTCCTTTGACATATTTGTTGCCAGTAAAATATATTCGATGAAGACTATTATTACTTGTTGTACCTATTATTGTTGGGTACGTATGTATGCACATTTTTAATAACTGATGTTTGACAGCGCGGGATAGCCTAGTTTGTACACCAGTTTTTGATTTTGACACATCATGTACAGACAGTTTATCTAGTATTCGTACCAATTTAATTATTTTATTTTAATATTATAGTTACTTTTTTTAATATATAATGCAACTGGCTCACGCCAGTCGCAATTATAACTACAAACAAACCTAACCAACCTATTTTTACCAAAGTTTTGTAGGTTTAGGTTTGAAAAAACGTTGTACATGCTCGGATATCGGACAGCGCGGTGCGTCGCCATGTTGTTTATTCCATAGATTTTTATTAAACATAATATACTATGTAGATGTAGTACTCCGTGCAAAAAGTGAGTCATGGAGTATCGCGCGTTTGACGTTTTGGTTAGGTATTAACATATTTCAGTTTTCCTTACATTTCAACACATCCTAAATAACTTTTCTCTAAATCTAAATTAACAAAGTGTTTTTTACGACAAATAAATCCGAAAACAATTACGTAAAAACTGAAACGTCAAAAATCCCCCGGAAAAATGCTTCACTTCGATTCATACAAAATTTGCTAACTATATTATAATGAAAATCTATGGTTTATTCCTTTCACAATATTACCAACATGACGTCATAAAAATTCGAACAATTGTAAATTCTGATAATTGTGTGTTCGGAAAATTGTTTTTCGAAAAAATGTGATTCGAATAATTGCCATTCGTATAATTGATTTTCGTAAAATTGAGCATTCGAATAATTGTTTTTCGAATAATTTTCCTGTCACCGTCTTACACGACCAATCGCTGCTGCATAAAATTTTGAACAATGCCATAGACTCGCCTGTACTTGTCAACCTAGTACTCCTAGTAGGTATCCATGTTCCAGGTAGAATGGTTCGTAGACCTCAATTACTTCATATTCCAACAAGTAGAACGAATATCAGGAAAAATTCAACAATTACACGCATATGCAGCCAATATAACAATACATTCTCAGCTGAGATAGACATATTCAACGCGAAATATTACAGATTTAGACATGATGTTCTAAAGGTGATGCGCAACCAATATCCCTCTGTCCTGTCCTCCTAGTCTCTCTTCTCTCATTTCTCTTTCCTTCCCTAGTTGTTGTATATGTGTGTATATATGTGTACTTATGTATGTATGTGTGTGTGACGGTGTGTATGAGTGTGTGTGTGAGGGTGTGTATGAATGTGTGTGCATGAATTATTTTTGGCTTGTAAACTGTTATTTGTTTATGTTGATGGAATGCTTTTTTTGGCTCTAACAATGCAAAAAATATTTTGTATCATTAAACTGTAAATGAGCTGTAGCTTCCCAAAGAAAATAAATAAATAAATAATAACATATTGGCGCCAACAGTAATAGTGTGATCGATGGAGAAAACATTGTGGTCTGTTTCGGTTGGATGGATTGGAGATGTACAAAGAATGCCAACATCACAGGTATCCAAGAGGATCCTTATGGTACATCCGAACGGAAGAAGATAGGTCGGTAGATCCAGAATGAGATGAAAGGATAAAATAATTTGACCCAATTACTACAAGTAGCAGATTGGAAGTCAGCAGCAGGAGACAGATGGAGTTATTGGTGGCGAGGATTGATGAAGGCCTAGGCTCGATGTGAACTGCAAGAGCCATCGAATGAAGAAGAAGAACATTAGCCCGAGGACGAAACCAGTAGCAATATTTACAAAAAACGAGTAAAAACAAAGTTAAAAGATAATAAGGCTCGTATTCATTATTTTATTTAATTTTTTATTATTTTTATTTATTTAAATCCACATAAAAAATGTAGAAATAACAGTAATACAATAGTACAATAAATTATACAACATAGACTATTTAGAATATTTTATTTCAGAAAACTACAAGTTTTAAATTTTTAGGTTTCACTTGGTGTTATTAAAATTATTACAAGCCAATACTGTTTTTTTTTTCAATTTAAATATAATTTTGCAGAACATATAAACGAAAACAACCACCAATTTAATAGTGACCATAATATAAATATAATACATCGGGGAATAAAAGGGAGAAAACTTGACCGACTAGAAATATTAGAAATAAACAGAGTAAAAAAGGATCCACAAAAATTACTCATCAATAAACAAATTGATCATATATATTCACCATTATTGAAACCGATGGGTTAGACAGACATATACCTTCCTTTGTTGTTAAATGCATTAAGATTAAAATTAAGCTGTTCATAATTATAACTACCAAATATTTATGAAATACATTGGTTTTAACCACACTTAAAAGATAACAATAAACCAATAAATACAATATTATTTACCTTTCGAATTTTACTGCTGTCGTTTACAGACCTAATGGACACAGGGGACTACAACCAGTGACCCAACTACTTTCATTGTATTAAAACGTAGATTTGTATAGATTCATTTGCATTATATAACTTCTTTTCAACCGTTCAAAAACCAACATTTTTATACACCTGTCATGTAAATTTTGTATATAACCACTAGTCTCAGTCTTGTAGAGCATTATTCTGACGATGTGCTTTGCACGAAACGCGTCAATAATCCAATAAATATAATAGAACTTTAATCAAGTATTTTTATATTTTTATAACATATCAACGAACAATTTAAATATATTTAACTAGTACCTACGCTGAGCAGTTGGTAAAAGAATAACAATTATAAGAGAAGAAAAAAAATGATAATGAAAATGAAATGGCCAGTACCCCTTTGTTAAATCTATCGTGAAAAATATCTTTGCGTTCCCGAGATCCTTTAATGTTTCATGGATGACCGGTAAAGTGGAGACCTCGCCCTCGGTGACGTCATTTAACCGACGGAAATCTACACAGATACGATAATCATTATCTCCCTTTTTCGGAGCCATCACGATAGGGAAACAATACGGAGATCTACTCGCATCGATTACGTCATCAGTTAACATTTCTTCGATTTGTTTATGTAAATTACGTTTCTTAGCGTCTGATTATTGGTGAAGGATAGAGCTTGTTTGAAGGAATTAGGGAACTGGGTTGAAAAACATCTGTATTTGTTTACGGTAAGTTTCTATGAAGTCATGGAAAATGTCAGTGTGTTTAAATTTTAGATTATTGTCACGTTGAATTATGTAAATAGTCGTGTGATATCTGTAATTAGTACGGCAAATAAATAGATGAAATAAATTTTTCGAACGGGTGTGCCTGTTTGGTACGTGGAGTGATATAGTATTTAGTAAATCACTTAGGTTGTTGTATATTATATACAGTAACTGTTCGGTAAATGTGGCAACACCAAAACCTTTTCCTCTCCTAATATATCGCTACCTACATTGTATAATCAGCTGTACGATACAGCAGTGTATACATCGTCTCAACAATTCGTTGTGTACGTCACACACAGTTGAAGTAAAAATTAGTTTCGATACATACGATCGAAATATGCATATTTTGTGTCATTTCGTATCAACTAAAAATTACGCGCCGTGCGCCCCCATTCAAATACCATACCCATACCATACTATCACGCCATTTCCCTATTTGGGGTAGACAGAGAGAACCGAACGCCAGACTCGTCTCTCTTGACATACATTCCTCGCTTCATTCACGTCCATACATCGTCTCATACACGCTCTTCTATTATTCTTACTTCTAACATCACCATCTTTCAAAATCCCATTTATGTGATCGTGCCAACTTTTTCTTGGCCGACCTCTACTTTTCGTTCATCTTTTATCAGCCTTGTATACCATTCAAATACCCAATCCGTGATTGGAAGTGGTGTTATTCACCATCAATATAGTGTGTGTTGTGATAACAGAGAACAGTGAGTGCCTTCCGTGAAGAACTCCAGAAGGAAGAAATTCGCCATCCAGGTAGGTGCAATATTCCCTTCTCTCTGTATCCAACAGTAACAGTTAACAGTTGATCGAATAAGGTCCTTCTGTCTATAAATGTGTTTAATTTGAAGAATTCTGTAGACAATTTGTAATTATTATGTTCTATGAATAGTCGTCTCTCAAAATATTTAAAAAAATATGTTGGCACTGACAAAATGTTCTTAGAGGACACTTTATTATAACACGAACAGAATCAGTTCTTACAACATGACAAACAATAATTTACCAGTACCAATATCCAGTGGATAAAAACTAATTCCAATAGCGGTCTATTTATCACCTCTGGATAAATTTCTAGATAACTATCCATAAGATAAATTTATCTTAAGGATAAATGAAACTAGCGTTTCACCACCTACAAATTTCTTATAGATTGTTATACGATGGATAAAGTGTGGCAACGTTGTCATTTCATCTATTTCAATGGTCTTGTAACGGTGATAATACGACACAGACCAAACAGAACAGTGACAAATCAACACATAGTCAAAACAGAACATTGACAAATTTGCAAAATTCGAATTGCAAATTTGTCAATGTTCGAAAATAATCGAATTAGAACTTTAGTCTATAATCGATAAAGTAAAATATACACACCGTACATAGCACATAGCACACACAGATACATTGTGATGAAACTTTAGAATACAATCTCAGCATGATACTAGTTGATAATCTGCAAAAAAAATAGCCATAAAAATTGCGAAATCATAAATCCCCACTATATCCCCTTGGGTTAGTGAAGAATAAAAAATATACAATGTTCTATTAAATTAAAATTTTTTACGGAATATATATGCTGCGAAGCCTCTAAGTTGGTGTTTTTTGACTTCAAAGTTGGAAAAGCCGTGAAAAATATAGAGCGTGCATACAAATCTCGCGTATCCTGGCTTGAAACATTGTCGATATGTTAAGAGGACAAAGTTCTCTTGAACAAATCGACAGTTGCATTATAGGCCCTTCTATCCTGTAATAATAATAATAATAATTAGAATTTATTAAGCGCCGTTTAGTGATATAAGATCACTCCAAGGGCACTGTGGCTTATTTGTTGGCTCTACTAAACAAAGTAGTCTTAAGTAATTTACTGAAGGTGTCAACGCTCTGAGCTCCACGTTGTTCCATTTTAAAGGCCCGTTCACACTGAAACTGCGATCATAGTAAGCCGCTTTATTGACTCTGTCCAACTCTTTTAAAGAGTTGGTACTCTGTGATCCCGATGATCTCAATGAGAGTTGTCTTCCTGATAGGACATTCTTTTGACATAGTTCTTGTATGTAGTGTGGAGCCAAGTCGTTCAGAGCCTTGAACACCATCAAGCACACCTTATAGTCTACTCGTTCTGGACACTTCAACCAGTGCAGTTCATTTAGAAGAGGTGTAAAGTGACTATGTCACCTAGTCCATGCCCCTGCAGTTGGAACTTTTTTATGAATAATTCCATGTACATACATGCATATTTTTTTATTAATTTGTTTTGTAAGAGAAAAATATATATAAAAATAAATTTAGATAATTAAAAAATGAAAATTGTGAAACCTTCCCGGGTCTTCGTATGGAAAACTTAACCTAAAATAGTTTGACAATTTTCCGATAGGAAATCAGTATTATGTTGGTTTAGTATTCGATATATTTTTCGAATAGGTAGTTATCAACAATTGTCAGAAAATTCTATTCCGTGTCCGTGTAACCAGGAACTCAAGACACGTACAAAGCTTACGACCTGTTTTACGTGATTACTTTATGCGCTTGTACAACGTTCACCAATCATGCCTTCTTAATGAATTCCTTTGTCAATGCATTATAATAATTAGTAATAGATCGTTTGAAAATAGGGCATTTTTACTATTGCCATCTATGAAGTAACCGAGAAAATCTATTGAGACGTTGGTTTATATGTAAACAATACTTCTTATACTCAATTGGGTAGACAAGCCAAAAATAAAATAATGTTTCTGGCGCAGTTCAGGGGTGACATCAGGGCGAGGACACTGCCACCTCATGATTAGTACTAATTTTGAGAATCAACATTTTTTTTCATGGCGCGATGGTAACAGATAGGCCCACAATCGTGTCCGGACAATTGGCCGTAGCCGATTGGCCGTGGACAATTGGCCGTACGCCCTTTTTACCGAATGGACAATTTATCGTGAGGACAATTGGCCGTGAGGACAGTTGGCCGTGAGGACAATTGGCCGTGGGGACAGTTGGCCGTGAGGACAATTGGCCGTGGGGACAGTTGGCCGTGAGGACAATTGGCCGTGAGGACAATTAATCGTATGGACAATTGACCGTGCGGAAACTATTTTTAGCATCAGAATTTTTTTTCTTTCTTTTTTCGTTTGAGTTAAATAAATTGCGTGAATAAAAAAAATGTTCGTTTATGGCGACGAACCGATTGCCTTATTTTTTTATTTCAAGATACTAGGAGAAATCCAATATGTCGACAGTGATTAAAACGAAATTTTACAAAATAAGCGGTAATTTGCTATATTTTGAGATATAAGAAGACGTCTGTTTTTAGACTTCTTCTTGTTCTTTTTTTCATGTTTCGAGATGGATATCGATTTACACTAATAAGAAGGTGTAGATTTCGAAACAATTTAAACTTCTTTGTTTTCTTTTGAAATGATGAGAAACCAATATGGCGGCCGTGATTTATGGATGAGTTTTCAAAGTGAATGATTATGTTGGGTTTATCGAGTTTTAATTTGCTACATTTTGAGATTTAAGAAGACGTCTGTTCTTAAACTTCTTCTTGTTGCAGATGAAATAGATATTGGCAATAGCGACAGACTTACTTATGATGATACTTACATTTTTTTCCACGTTGCAAGGGCTAGAAGTAATTGAATAAGAAGACACATCACTTTAAAAAAAATCATATATATATATTTCATCATCATCATCACTGGCTCTACAGCCCGTTGTGGACCTTGGCCTCCTCCAGCATTCGTCGCCATCTTCCTCTATCCTGACAGGCACTCCTCCAATCCCTTATTCCAACTGCTTCTACGTCCCGCTGCACACCATCCATCCATCGGAGTTTGGGTCTACCGACACTACGTCTACCTTGGGGCTTTAAATGAATGATCCTTTTTGGCACTCTTTCATCACTCATTCTTTGGACGTGCCCTGCCCATCTCAGCCTCCCTGTTTTACTTATATATATATATATATTTACTTATATTAAATTTGTCACATTTTGTATGTATGTATAAAATAAATAATCATAAATATAAATATATGTATGTGCATTAAATTTGTTGTATCCAATTTGTAGAACCTTTTAAGCAGTAGACAGAATGACAAAACACTGACAAGGAAAAATAAAACAAGTATATAAATTGATATAAAAATAATATATATTTATTTATATTTTTTTTTTCATTAATTCTGTAGGTACATAAAAAAGAATTACAATAATATATTTCCGCCAAACTGCATAACAGTTTTTTGGCAGGACAAATTCTCTTTTTCACATAACTAATGTACATACATACATACCATCACGCCATGTCCCTCACGGGGTAGGCAGAGAGAACCGAACGCCACATTTTTCTATCTTGACACACATTCATCGCCTCATCAACATTCATACATCGTCTTATACATGTTCGTCTGTTGTTCATGCTTCTTACATTTCCATCTTTCAAAATATCGTTTACATGGTCGTGCCATCCTTTTCTTGGGCGCCCGCGACCTCTTATTCCGTTCCTGTCAGCTTTGTATATTTTCTTCGTCAGGCCTTCTTCGTTCATTCTCCCCAAGTGGCCAAACCATCTCAATGTGTTAACTTTCATTCTGTTAATTACATCTTTCTTTATCTTACATTCTTTCCTTGTATCTTCATTCCGAACTCTATCATACATCGTTCTGTTACAAATTCTTCTAAGCGATCTCATTTCAACTGCATTTATTCTGCTTTCGTGCGACTTCTGCCATGTCCAGGTCTCACTTGCATACGTCAGGGTTGGCACTACGATTGCGTTATGAATGACAACTTTAGCGTCTCTTGATATGTTGCGATCATTCATAACTGGTCTAAGTGCTCCATTCACTCTGTTTCCTGCCATAACTCTTCTTTCAATATCCTTATCAGACCGTCCATTCCGTTGGAACATACTACCCAGATAGACATACTCGTCGACTTGTTCAAGCCATTCATTCTCTACTTTTATTTGACACACTGTTCTGCTTTCACTCTTTTCAAAGACCATCACCTTTGATTTGCTGGCATTCATTTTAAGTCCGTTTTCTATGCATCCTTCATATACCATATTACAAGATACTGTAACTCTTCCATACTTTCTGCTAACAATACTTTGTCGTCTGCATACATCAGATCACGTACTGTTACAGTACTCAGTTTCAGACCCTTACTTTCATACTTAAGGGCTCTTATTCAGAAATCAATGTAGAGATTAAAGAGCCAAGGGGACAACACGCACCCCTGTCTAACGCCATTATTTATAGAGAACCAAGTTGTTGTTGTGTCGTTAACACGAACACATGCTTTGCTGTTCTCATATAATGAAGCGATTGCACGTATCAGCTTACTCTTCACTCCGTACATCGATAGTATATTCCATAGTTTTTCTCTTACAACTTTATCATAGGCCTTTTCAAGGTCTATAAAGGCGCAGAAAAGTTTTTGGTTTTTACCCAAAACCTTTTCTGTGACCATACGTAAAGAAAAAATTTGGTCTATACATCCTCTGCCGCCAACAAAAGCCCCTTGAGCATCCCAAATCTTGCTCTCTGTAACCTTTCGTACTCTTTGATCCAGGATCCTTGCATACATCTTACCAACTGAGCTTACCAAACTTATGGCTCTATAGTTTTTGCAGTCGAGCTTCGATCCTTTACCTTTATACAAAGGTACCACGACTGCATTTCTCCAGTCTGAGGGAGTGTGTCCTTCTTCCCAACATTTGTTGAAAAGAGAGAGACACCACTCCAACGTCTGTTCGCCGCCATATTTTATAAGTTCAGCTAATACACTGTCATACCCGGCAGCTTTCCCCGCTTTCGCGTGTTTTGCTGCTTCAAACACTTCTTCTTGCGTTATTTCATCCTTATCATCTTCACTTACTTGCCATGTTCTCTGACTCACGTCCCCTCTTACTCCGCTATCATACAGTTCCTCGAAATATTCTTTCCATCGCTCTTTCACGCCATCTTCGTCCATAATTATTTTTCCATCTTTATCATTTATTCCTTTCGAAGCTTTCACAGTTCCATTTTTTCTTTTCGCTACGCCTTTCCAGAACATTTTCATGTTTCCAGGAAAGTCGCCGGCTATTTTCAGGCTTTCTTTCTCTTTTATATCATCTTTTTCCCTTTTAACTGTGTCTTTGACAACTTTCTTGCATACTTTATAATTCTCTTTTGCTCTTTCTTCATTATTCGATCCTTTCGCGGCTAATAATGCCATCCATGCTTTCTTCTTTTCACCCACAACTATCTTAACACTCTCATTCCACCAAGCATCGCCTTTCTTTCCACCTCTTTTAGCAATACCACAGATCTTCTTCGATGTCTTACACACGGTCTCTTTCAGCGTCGTCCATGCTTCCTCAATATTTCTTCTACTGTGTATTGCTTTAAAGAGTTCGTTTCCGGTCTCTTTTGCATACTGATTTCTTACACTCTCATCTTGCAGCCTTTCTACCTTGGTTCGCATCGGTGGATCACTTCGGTGTGTTTTAGAGCGCCACCCGGTGAACAAATCAATTCTTGATATTAACAAGTAGTGGTCTGTCTCCAGTTCCGCGCCCCTATACACTCTAGTATCCACTGTCGCTTTCCTTAGTGCGGCGTCAACACATACATAGTCAATTATCGACCTTTCATTCCCTCTTTCCCATGTATACTGGTGAATTCTTTTGTGGCTGAATACTGAGTTCGCCACAAACAGATTCCCTTCCGTGCATACTTCCAATAGTCTTTTACCATTGTCATTCACTCTAATATCGCCGTGAGGTCCAAGGACTGACTCAAAATCTTTCCTACGGACACCCACCCATCCATTTAGATCTCCAGTCAGAATCACTCTTTCATTATTCTTTTTTTCGTTCATTATCTCGGTCACACTGTTCCAGAAATCATCCTTTTCACTCTCACTATCGGAGTTTCCGGGCGCATATCCTATTATTAGGAATACGCTTGTAATTCCGATCTTCAGCCTTACCCACATGAGTCTAGAGTTTTTTAGCTTGTACTCTTTCATACATTTCCCCATTCGTTTCGCTAGAATAGAATAACTAATGTATCTATATTCAAAACATTTTATTTTACAGGTAGGTAGGTATAATAAAATATTAATCTGAATAGGTAGCTTTTGACATTCAAATAATAATTATATGCAAAAAGGTAATTATATAATATCAAAATACCAAAAAATACAATAATTAGTGAAAAAAATTATTCAGTCCTTTGATAGAAAAACATCATTAAACTCTGGATTGTTAGAGATTGCCAAATCTGAATTTCTCTGGTATTCTGGATCCACAATTTTTTAACTCTGGTGACATTAGAATTCCATGAAAACAAATAAAAACATTGTATTACATGAATTATTAAATGGTCTTAATCATTTTAGTAAAAGAAGCCGTCAGTCTAACATAATAAACACGAGTTGGAGTAATGACTGTCATATGAGTAGAAAATGAGAAGTAATTTGAATTCAAATGAAATATACAGTTTGGAATAGGTATTACTTGTTATTATCCTGATGTTGTAATAACAAGTGATGCGTCATAAATACGGCTCTCTTTTCTTCCAGTTATCACTAGATATGCTCGACATATTTAACCCATAAAATTTCAAGGCAAAACTTTATACTGACATATTTAACTTACCTTCATAAATTTACTATCTTTCCATTTCTCATTACACTATTCGTTGATACGAAGTCAATCATCAACTCCATCTGCTTCTTTGTACTACTAATTTTGGATTTATCTATAGCAAATAGCGGCGTACAAATTAGAAATGTTTCGGTTTTGGAAGTAAACGTTGTTTTGACGTTTGTAGGCTGTTGAATGTTGCTAGAGAAATAAATTTTCGACTGTCTTGGATATATTTTTTTTTGTGTCGCGGCAACACCGAAAATGTTTTTATTCACGGTGACTAAAATTTTTCGGGCGAATTCATTTTAGACGGCCATTGTTTAAGAATACGAATTTGAGACTCTTGCGTCTAATATTTTGTACGGGACGTATAAAAACTAATTTTAGTCGGCAAATCTGAATCGGACCTAATACATACTATGGGCGACATTTTCTCATTAAAGCGTTAAGAAATTAAAAAAAAATTCGTCCCACTCTACTAACTATCTCTGAAGTCGTTGGTTTATCTTATTCATTACCATTTGAAAGATAGCGAGGTCAGCCAATTTGTTTTATTATATTGATATTATTCAAATTAATATTTAATTTCCTTTGAAGTAATAAAACATTTCTCTGTAAGCTGAGATGTGTTGCAAAATTTGCTGTTTATTTGGTACTCTACTGGTCGTTGTTTTCATACAAATTGGGCATGCTCAACTCTACCGTATGTAGTGGTTTATTTGCTATATACTTAGCTTTAGAGAAATCAACGAAAATATATATGTTTTAGTTGAGGCAATTAGTTTTATTACGTTAAATTCATCGTACAACACTAAAATTGTTTTATTTGAGGCAGCCTTTTTTGTTACATTCATTTCATCGTATAACACTTAAATTATGTTTTAAGTAGCGTTGTCTCTTTTGTCTTACAACACTGGAAATATGTTTTAGTTGAAGCAGTCAGTCTTATTACATTCATTTCATCTTAAAACACTTAAATTATGCTTTAGTTAAGACTGTCGGTTTAATTACATTCACTTAATCTTACAACACTGAAAATATGATTTAGTTGAGGCTGTCTGTTCTATTACATTCATTGAATCTGTTTAAAGTATTAGTTGAGGCTATCTGTTTTGTCTTACAACACTGGAAATATGTTTTAGATGAGGCAGTCAGTTTTATTACATTCATTTCATCTTACAACACTGATATTGTTTTAGTTGATGCAGTCAGTTTTATTATATTCATTTCATCTTACAACACTGAAATTGTTTTAGTTGAGGCTGTTAGTTTTACATTCATTTCATCTTACAACACTGAAATTGTTTTAGTTGAGGCTGTTAGTTTTACATTCATTTCATCTTACAACACTGAAATTGTTTTAGTTGAGGCTGTCACTTTTATTACATTAATTTCATCTTACAACACTGAAATTGTTTTAGTTGAGGCTGCGTCATTGCGTCAAATCATCTTTATAATATGACGTTAGTCTGGCACTCACTGCCTCTTGCTCTAAAGTTATTATGGAGATATCTGATCTATAAGGAAATACCTACCAATATGTTTATTTTTCATTTATGTTTCATTGCAGCGGATGATGCTTGCTCCATTAAACCAGGGTTGGGTGGAAAATGTAAATTACGAAAAGACTGTCCTCAACCTAGACAGCGAAATGGAAAAATAGTCCGTCTAATTACTTGTGGATATTACGGTAACATTATTTATTTATTTATTTATTTAATTATATTTACGGCTTGAAAGCCTATTTACAGTACATAACACCATATTATTAACAGTACATATAAATACAAATAAAGTATAAATACAGTTATAAATACAACAATAACATAAGTACCTACAACACATTAAGTTCAGCAATACATTATATCAGTTAAGAAACATCAATAAAGATAACAATAACATATTGTAAATCAGAAAGAAATCAAATTTAAAATTCGGCGATACATAATATCTGTTATAGGCCGGCCACGCTTGACTTTAGTATGACGTCATCAAAAAACTATGCGACCCGTCGTAAGTCGTATGTTTGTACATGTAATTTGGATGCCAATACGGTGACCATCATTTTGTATAATTAATATAATTAATTTCATCTGGATTATGTAACAAGATTAATTTGTGATTTCTAGGTATTTTTTTAAGTTTTATATTTCACCATTTTCAATGTGTTAGCTATAGGACTAATTTTAACTTAATTTTAACTGATTGTATTTTTTTAAGTTTTGTTTCACCATTTTCAATGTGTAAGCTATAGGACTAATTTTAAATTATTTTTTGCAAACTGAAAGCGCCCTTGAGGTGACCACGGTTGTCACTAAACGGCTCTTTATAAATTGTCCTTATTATTATTATTATATTATTTGTTTACAATGGACCCAATTTTTTTATTTAACTTTGATCATCTTTCCATTTTCACTTATTACATCATTTAAGACAATAAAGAATTTAATTATTAATTCTTACCTTACTTAACATGTCTGCGTAAGGGCAGCTATAAGGAATTGGGTCCATTCTACGCTTCCGAAGTAGTGCACTACGTAGCCTTTGGGAAGGTTTGCAATCTGATAAATTAATAATATATTTTTTCGATCTTATAATAAGAGAAGGTGAAACACAGAATTCGGTCAAGATTGTTCTATAGTAGGGCTGCTGTGTTAATGGAGGAGTCCGAGAAGCAACTGGTTCGAGTATGTTGAAGGTTTACTGTGATTTGATGTTGCAACTGAGGACTTTACACAATATAAACAATTTTTCAAAAGTAAAACAGGTCATGTTAAACACATCATATTTAATAAATAATAAAATATCAATGACAAATAAATGGTTGTGGTGTGTATGAAACAAATTTCATACATTCTATTTGTTAAAATAATGTTTTTGTTGTTTAAAAATACGCACTAGGACAAATTGTCACCCTATAGACGAAGATTTGAAATATTTCTTTAAAACGTCATTCACATTCACAAACGTCACGTGGTATCTTCGAAATAAGTGTATGATTTATAAAAGACGTACGTTTCAACATTTTATATGGGTGTTTGGTTTTTTCACTGCGACTTACTTTCATCTTCCGTCTTTGTTTTTTTATATACAGAGAATAAGAAATAGATACATTAAAAGCAGAAGTATTTTTGTTCGATCGACATATTTTTGCGATGAGTTATACCAAAGTCAAGATTGGCCAGCCTATATGAAATATAATGTTAAAAATTGAACAGTACACAACACCAGTTATAAATACAATAAAAACATAAGTATAACACATTAAGTTCAGCAATACATTATATCAGTTAAGAAACATCAATAAAGATAACAATAACATATTGTAAATCAGAAAGAAATCAAATTTAAAATTCGGCGATACATAATATATGTTATGAAATATAATGTTAAAAATTGAACAGTACACAACACCAGTTATAAATACAATAAAAACATAAGTATAACACATTAAGTTCAGCAATACATTATATCAGTTAAGAAACATCAATAAAGATAACAATAACATATTGTAAATCAGAAAGAAATCAAATTTAAAATTCGGCGATACATAATATCTTTTATGAAATATAATGTTAACAATTGAACAGTACACAACACAGTTATAAATACAATAAAAACATAAGTATAACGCATTAAGTTCAGCAATACATTATATCAGTTAAGAAACATCAATAAAGATAACAATAACATATTGTAAATCAGAAAGAAATCAAATTTAAAATTCGGCGATACATAATATCTGTTATGAAATATAATGTTAAAAATTGAACAGTACCTACACAACACAGTTATAAATACAATAATAACATAAGTACCTACAACACATTAAGTTCAGCAATACATTATATCAGTTAAGAAACATCAATAAAGATAACAATAACATATTGTAAATCAGAAAGAAATCAAATTTAAAATTCGGCGATACATAATATCTGTTATGAAATATAATGTTAAAAATTGAACAGTACAGAACACAGTTAAAAATACAATAGAAACATAAGTATAACACATTTTGTTCAGCAATACATTATATCAGTTAAGAAACATCAATAAAGATAACAATAACATATTGTAAATCAGAAAGAAATCAAATTTAAAATTCGGCGATACATAATATCTGTTATGAAATATAATGTTAAAAATTGAACAGTACCTACACAACACAGTTATAAATACAATAACAACATAAGTATAACACATTAAGTTCAGCAATACATTATATCAGTTAAGAAACATCAATAAAGATAACAATAACATATTGTAAATCAGAAAGAAATCAAATTTAAAATTTGGCGACACATAATATCTGTTATGAAATATAATGTTAAAAATTGAACAGTACCTACACAACACAGTTATAAATACAATAACAACATAAGTATAACACATTAAGTTCAGCAATACATTATATCAGTTAAGAAACATCAATAAAGATAACAATAACATATTGTAAATCAGAAAGAAATCAAATTTAAAATTCGGCGATACATAATATCTGTTATGAAATATAATGTTAAAAATTGAACAGTACCTACACAACACAGTTATAAATACAATAACAACATAAGTATAACACATTAAGTTCAGCAATACATTATATCAGTTAAGAAACATCAATAAAGATAACAATAACATATTGTAAATCAGAAAGAAATCAAATTTAAAATTCGGCGATACATAATATCTGTTATGAAATATAATGTTAAAAATTGAACAGTACCTACACAACACAGTTATAAATACAATAACAACATAAGTATAACACATTAAGTTCAGCAATACATTATATCAGTTCAGAAACATCAATAAAGATAACAATAACATATTGTATGTAAATCAGAAAGAAATCAAATTTAAAATTCGGTGATACATAATATCTGTTATGAAATATAATGTTAAAAATTGAACAGTACCTACACAACACAGTTATAAATACAATAACAACATAAGTATAACACATTAAGTTCAGCAATACATTATATCAGTTAAGAAACATCAATAAAGATAACAATAACATATTGTATGTAAATCAGATAGAAATCAAATTTAAAATTCGGTGATACATAATATCTGTTATGAAATATAATGTTAAAAATTGAACAGTACACAACACAGTTATAAATACAATAATAACATAAGTATAACACATTAAGTTCAGCAATACATTATATCAGTTAAGAAACATCAATAAAGATAACAATAACATATTGTAAATCAGAAAGAAATCAAATTTAAAATTCGGTGATACATAATATCTGTTATGAAATATAATGTTAAAAATTGAACAGTACACAACACAGTTATAAATACAATAATAACATAAGTATAACACATTAAGTTCAGCAATACATTATATCAGTTAAGAAACATCAATAAAGATAACAATAACATATTGTAAATCAGAAAGAAATCAAATTTAAAATTCGGCGATACATAATATCTGTTATGAAATATAATGTTAAAAATTGAACAGTACCTACACAACACAGTTATAAATACAATAACAACATAAGTATAACACATTAAGTTCAGCAATACATTATATCAGTTAAGAAACATCAATAAAGATAACAATAACATATTGTAAATCAGAAAGAAATCAAATTTAAAATTCGGCGATACATAATATCTGTTATGAAATATAATGTTAAAAATTGAACAGTACCTACACAACACAGTTATAAATACAATAACAACATAAGTATAACACATTAAGTTCAGCAATACATTATATCAGTTAAGAAACATCAATAAAGATAACAATAACATATTGTAAATCAGAAAGAAATCAAATTTAAAATTCGGCGATACATAATATCTGTTATGAAATATAATGTTAAAAATTGAACAGTACCTACACAACACAGTTATAAATACAATAACAACATAAGTATAACACATTAAGTTCAGCAATACATTATATCAGTTAAGAAACATCAATAAAGATAACAATAACATATTGTAAATCAGAAAGAAATCAAATTTAAAATTCGGCGATACATAATATCTGTTATGAAATATAATGTTAAAAATTGAACAGTACACAACACCAGTTATAAATACAATAAAAACATAAGTATAACACATTAAGTTCAGCAATACATTATATCAGTTAAGAAACATCAATAAAGATAACAATAACATATTGTAAATCAGAAAGAAATCAAATTTAAAATTCGGCGATACATAATATCTGTTATGAAATATAATGTTAAAAATTGAACAGTACCTACACAACACAGTTATAAATACAATAACAACATAAGTATAACACATTAAGTTCAGCAATACATTATATCAGTTAAGAAACATCAATAAAGATAACAATAACATATTGTAAATCAGAAAGAAATCAAATTTAAAATTCGGCGATACATAATATCTGTTATGAAATATAATGTTAAAAATTGAACAGTACCTACACAACACAGTTATAAATACAATAACAACATAAGTATAACACATTAAGTTCAGCAATACATTATATCAGTTAAGAAACATCAATAAAGATAACAATAACATATTGTAAATCAGAAAGAAATCAAATTTAAAATTCGGCGATACATAATATCTGTTATGAAATATAATGTTAAAAATTGAACAGTACACAACACAGTTATAAATACAATAAAAACATAAGTATAACACATTAAGTTCAGCAATACATTATATCAGTTAAGAAACATCAATAAAGATAACAATAACATATTGTAAATCAGAAAGAAATCAAATTTAAAATTCGGCGATACATAATATCTGTTATGAAATATAATGTTAAAAATTGAACAGTACAGAACACAGTTATAAATACAATAAAAACATAAGTATAACACATTTAGTTCAGCAATACATTATATCAGTTAAGAAACATCAATAAAGATAACAATAACATATTGTAAATCAGAAAGAAATCAAATTTAAAATTTGGCGACACATAATATCTGTTATGAAATATAATGTTAAAAATTGAACAGTACCTACACAACACAGTTATAAATACAATAATAACATAAGTATAACACATTAAGTTCAGCAATACATTATATCAGTTAAGAAACATCAATAAAGATAACAATAACATATTGTAAATCAGAAAGAAATCAAATTTAAAATTCGGCGATACATAATATCTGTTATGAAATATAATGTTAAAAATTGAACAGTACCTACACAACACAGTTATAAATACAATAACAACATAAGTATAACACATTAAGTTCAGCAATACATTATATCAGTTAAGAAACATCAATAAAGATAACAATAACATATTGTAAATCAGAAAGAAATCAAATTTAAAATTCGGCGATACATAATATCTGTTATGAAATATAATGTTAAAAATTGAACAGTACCTACACAACACAGTTATAAATACAATAACAACATAAGTATAACACATTAAGTTCAGCAATACATTATATCAGTTAAGAAACATCAATAAAGATAACAATAACATATTGTAAATCAGAAAGAAATCAAATTTAAAATTCGGCGATACATAATATCTGTTATGAAATATAATGTTAAAAATTGAACAGTACCTACACAACACAGTTATAAATACAATAACAACATAAGTATAACACATTAAGTTCAGCAATACATTATATCAGTTAAGAAACATCAATAAAGATAACAATAACATATTGTAAATCAGAAAGAAATCAAATTTAAAATTCGGCGATACATAATATCTGTTATGAAATATAATGTTAAAAATTGAACAGTACCTACACAACACAGTTATAAATACAATAACAACATAAGTATAACACATTAAGTTCAGCAATACATTATATCAGTTAAGAAACATCAATAAAGATAACAATAACATATTGTAAATCAGAAAGAAATCAAATTTAAAATTCGGCGATACATAATATCTGTTATGAAATATAATGTTAAAAATTGAACAGTACCTACACAACACAGTTATAAATACAATAACAACATAAGTATAACACATTAAGTTCAGCAATACATTATATCAGTTAAGAAACATCAATAAAGATAACAATAACATATTGTAAATCAGAAAGAAATCAAATTTAAAATTCGGCGATACATAATATCTGTTATGAAATATAATGTTAAAAATTGAACAGTACACAACACCAGTTATAAATACAATAAAAACATAAGTATAACACATTAAGTTCAGCAATACATTATATCAGTTAAGAAACATCAATAAAGATAACAATAACATATTGTAAATCAGAAAGAAATC
The DNA here is from genome assembly GCA_963576475.1 of Molanna angustata. NCBI lineage: Eukaryota > Metazoa > Arthropoda > Insecta > Trichoptera > Molannidae > Molanna > Molanna angustata. The sequence goes on along the minus strand of OY754983.1, from coordinate 6,737,868 downwards.
AAATTTAAAAATTCGGCGATACATAATATCTGTTATGAAATATAATGTTAAAAATTGAACAGTACACAACACAGTTATAAATACAATAAAAACATAAGTATAACACATTAAGTTCAGCAATACATTATATCAGTTAAGAAACATCAATAAAGATAACAATAACATATTGTAAATCAGAAAGAAATCAAATTTAAAATTCGGTGATACATAATATCTGTTATGAAATATAATGTTAAAAATTGAACAGTACACAACACAGTTATAAATACAATAATAACATAAGTATAACACATTAAGTTCAGCAATACATTATATCAGTTAAGAAACATCAATAAAGATAACAATAACATATTGTAAATCAGAAAGAAATCAAATTTAAAATTCGGTGATACATAATATCTGTTATGAAATATAATGTTAAAAATTGAACAGTACACAACACAGTTATAAATACAATAATAACATAAGTATAACACATTAAGTTCAGCAATACATTATATCAGTTAAGAAACATCAATAAAGATAACAATAACATATTGTAAATCAGAAAGAAATCAAATTTAAAATTCGGTGATACATAATATCTGTTATGAAATATAATGTTAAAAATTGAACAGTACACAACACAGTTATAAATACAATAAAAACATAAGTATAACACATTAAGTTCAGCAATACATTATATCAGTTAAGAAACATCAATAAAGATAACAATAACATATTGTAAATCAGAAAGAAATCAAATTTAAAATTCGGCGATACATAATATCTGTTATGAAATATAATGTTAAAAATTGAACAGTACACAACACAGTTATAAATACAATAAAAACATAAGTATAACACATTAAGTTCAGCAATACATTATATCAGTTAAGAAACATCAATAAAGATAACAATAACATATTGTAAATCAGAAAGAAATCAAATTTAAAATTCGGTGATACATAATATCTGTTATGAAATATAATGTTAAAAATTGAACAGTACACAACACAGTTATAAATACAATAATAACATAAGTATAACACATTAAGTTCAGCAATACATTATATCAGTTAAGAAACATCAATAAAGATAACAATAACATATTGTAAATCAGAAAGAAATCAAATTTAAAATTCGGCGATACATAATATCTGTTATGAAATATAATGTTAAAAATTGAACAGTACCTACACAACACAGTTATAAATACAATAACAACATAAGTATAACACATTAAGTTCAGCAATACATTATATCAGTTAAGAAACATCAATAAAGATAACAATAACATATTGTAAATCAGAAAGAAATCAAATTTAAAATTCGGCGATACATAATATCTGTTATGAAATATAATGTTAAAAATTGAACAGTACCTACACAACACAGTTATAAATACAATAACAACATAAGTATAACACATTAAGTTCAGCAATACATTATATCAGTTAAGAAACATCAATAAAGATAACAATAACATATTGTAAATCAGAAAGAAATCAAATTTAAAATTCGGCGATACATAATATCTGTTATGAAATATAATGTTAAAAATTGAACAGTACACAACACAGTTATAAATACAATAAAAACATAAGTATAACACATTAAGTTCAGCAATACATTATATCAGTTAAGAAACATCAATAAAGATAACAATAACATATTGTAAATCAGAAAGAAATCAAATTTAAAATTCGGCGATACATAATATCTGTTATGAAATATAATGTTAAAAATTGAACAGTACCTACACAACACAGTTATAAATACAATAACAACATAAGTATAACACATTAAGTTCAGCAATACATTATATCAGTTCAGAAACATCAATAAAGATAACAATAACATATTGTATGTAAATCAGAAAGAAATCAAATTTAAAATTCGGTGATACATAATATCTGTTATGAAATATAATGTTAAAAATTGAACAGTACCTACACAACACAGTTATAAATACAATAACAACATAAGTATAACACATTAAGTTCAGCAATACATTATATCAGTTAAGAAACATCAATAAAGATAACAATAACATATTGTATGTAAATCAGAAAGAAATCAAATTTAAAATTCGGTGATACATAATATCTGTTATGAAATATAATGTTAAAAATTGAACAGTACACAACACAGTTATAAATACAATAATAACATAAGTATAACACATTAAGTTCAGCAATACATTATATCAGTTAAGAAACATCAATAAAGATAACAATAACATATTGTAAATCAGAAAGAAATCAAATTTAAAATTCGGTGATACATAATATCTGTTATGAAATATAATGTTAAAAATTGAACAGTACACAACACAGTTATAAATACAATAATAACATAAGTATAACACATTAAGTTCAGCAATACATTATATCAGTTAAGAAACATCAATAAAGATAACAATAACATATTGTAAATCAGAAAGAAATCAAATTTAAAATTCGGCGATACATAATATCTGTTATGAAATATAATGTTAAAAATTGAACAGTACCTACACAACACAGTTATAAATACAATAACAACATAAGTATAACACATTAAGTTCAGCAATACATTATATCAGTTAAGAAACATCAATAAAGATAACAATAACATATTGTAAATCAGAAAGAAATCAAATTTAAAATTCGGCGATACATAATATCTGTTATGAAATATAATGTTAAAAATTGAACAGTACCTACACAACACAGTTATAAATACAATAACAACATAAGTATAACACATTAAGTTCAGCAATACATTATATCAGTTAAGAAACATCAATAAAGATAACAATAACATATTGTAAATCAGAAAGAAATCAAATTTAAAATTCGGCGATACATAATATCTGTTATGAAATATAATGTTAAAAATTGAACAGTACCTACACAACACAGTTATAAATACAATAACAACATAAGTATAACACATTAAGTTCAGCAATACATTATATCAGTTAAGAAACATCAATAAAGATAACAATAACATATTGTAAATCAGAAAGAAATCAAATTTAAAATTCGGCGATACATAATATCTGTTATGAAATATAATGTTAAAAATTGAACAGTACACAACACCAGTTATAAATACAATAAAAACATAAGTATAACACATTAAGTTCAGCAATACATTATATCAGTTAAGAAACATCAATAAAGATAACAATAACATATTGTAAATCAGAAAGAAATCAAATTTAAAATTCGGCGATACATAATATCTGTTATGAAATATAATGTTAAAAATTGAACAGTACCTACACAACACAGTTATAAATACAATAACAACATAAGTATAACACATTAAGTTCAGCAATACATTATATCAGTTAAGAAACATCAATAAAGATAACAATAACATATTGTAAATCAGAAAGAAATCAAATTTAAAATTCGGCGATACATAATATCTGTTATGAAATATAATGTTAAAAATTGAACAGTACCTACACAACACAGTTATAAATACAATAACAACATAAGTATAACACATTAAGTTCAGCAATACATTATATCAGTTAAGAAACATCAATAAAGATAACAATAACATATTGTAAATCAGAAAGAAATCAAATTTAAAATTCGGTGATACATAATATCTGTTATGAAATATAATGTTAAAAATTGAACAGTACACAACACAGTTATAAATACAATAATAACATAAGTATAACACATTAAGTTCAGCAATACATTATATCAGTTAAGAAACATCAATAAAGATAACAATAACATATTGTAAATCAGAAAGAAATCAAATTTAAAATTCGGTGATACATAATATCTGTTATGAAATATAATGTTAAAAATTGAACAGTACACAACACAGTTATAAATACAATAAAAACATAAGTATAACACATTAAGTTCAGCAATACATTATATCAGTTAAGAAACATCAATAAAGATAACAATAACATATTGTAAATCAGAAAGAAATCAAATTTAAAATTCGGCGATACATAATATCTGTTATGAAATATAATGTTAAAAATTGAACAGTACACAACACAGTTATAAATACAATAAAAACATAAGTATAACACATTAAGTTCAGCAATACATTATATCAGTTAAGAAACATCAATAAAGATAACAATAACATATTGTAAATCAGAAAGAAATCAAATTTAAAATTCGGTGATACATAATATCTGTTATGAAATATAATGTTAAAAATTGAACAGTACACAACACAGTTATAAATACAATAAAAACATAAGTATAACACATTAAGTTCAGCAATACATTATATCAGTTAAGAAACATCAATAAAGATAACAATAACATATTGTAAATCAGAAAGAAATCAAATTTAAAATTCGGCGATACATAATATCTGTTATGAAATATAATGTTAAAAATTGAACAGTACACAACACAGTTATAAATACAATAAAAACATAAGTATAACACATTAAGTTCAGCAATACATTATATCAGTTAAGAAACATCAATAAAGATAACAATAACATATTGTAAATCAGAAAGAAATCAAATTTAAAATTCGGCGATACATAATATCTGTTATGAAATATAATGTTAAAAATTGAACAGTACACAACACCAGTTATAAATACAATAAAAACATAAGTATAACACATTAAGTTCAGCAATACATTATATCAGTTAAGAAACATCAATAAAGATAACAATAACATATTGTAAATCAGAAAGAAATCAAATTTAAAATTCGGCGATACATAATATCTGTTATGAAATATAATGTTAAAAATTGAACAGTACACAACACAGTTATAAATACAATAAAAACATAAGTATAACACATTAAGTTCAGCAATACATTATATCAGTTAAGAAACATCAATAAAGATAACAATAACATATTGTAAATCAGAAAGAAATCAAATTTAAAATTCGGCGATACATAATATCTGTTATGAAATATAATGTTAAAAATTGAACAGTACCTACACAACACAGTTATAAATACAATAACAACATAAGTATAACACATTAAGTTCAGCAATACATTATATCAGTTCAGAAACATCAATAAAGATAACAATAACATATTGTATGTAAATCAGAAAGAAATCAAATTTAAAATTCGGTGATACATAATATCTGTTATGAAATATAATGTTAAAAATTGAACAGTACCTACACAACACAGTTATAAATACAATAACAACATAAGTATAACACATTAAGTTCAGCAATACATTATATCAGTTAAGAAACATCAATAAAGATAACAATAACATATTGTATGTAAATCAGAAAGAAATCAAATTTAAAATTCGGTGATACATAATATCTGTTATGAAATATAATGTTAAAAATTGAACAGTACACAACACAGTTATAAATACAATAATAACATAAGTATAACACATTAAGTTCAGCAATACATTATATCAGTTAAGAAACATCAATAAAGACAAAATACAAAAACAAAATAAAACAAAATAAAAACCCAAACATAACGATTACTATGATAAGTCATGAGTTAAGAGAAAGAAAATGTACTATTTTTGATTTGAAAGTAGAAAAATCGTCGGCAAAAACATCGGAGTGACTCCCCACAATGTTACCAAGTCTGTGTAGCCTTGGTATTGGGGAGTGGTAGACATAATTATTCAGAGAATGGCTCTCACGAAACATAACACACTGTCTAGTGGTTTTAGCCGGAATATTTAAGTTTATGAGTTTAAGGAGTTCGGGACAGTCTATAGCATGGTTCAATATTTTGTGTAAGAAGGAAAGGTCAAAAACCTTTCTTCTAACGTCAAGATTCAAAAGTTTAAATTCTAGCATTAGATCTGTGTAATTGATGTGTTCTATTGGAATCACCTTTTTATAATTTACAAATCGCAAAAATTTTCTCTGGACCCTTTCAATATGATTTATGTGGACATTGTAGTAGGGGGACCAGATTACAGAATTATATTCCAATAATGGTCTGACTAGAGAAACAAATAGTAACCTGTATGATTCAGTTTTATTAAGATCAGCTGCCAGTCTCGTGATGAAACCCAACACCCTCATAGCTTTACCGACGATCTCTTCTATATGTAAATTAAAGGTCAGATCCTCAGATAATGTGACTCCCAAATAATATTATAATAAGAATTCACAGAAACTAACTCTGTTTTGTTTTGTAGGCTTAAACTTCTCTGTTATTTCTGAAATATTAGGCCGTGAATTAAGTGGATCTAATGTTATTAGGGACAAACACACAGATATATTGTTGGCCACGTTGGTGACGCAAGGCCTTATTATATCAAGGTTGTTATAATAATTTTTAAACCCATAGTATTTGTTTATAATCTATTGGACTCTGATATTAATTTGATATGACTGAATGAAACATGTTTATCCTAAGAAATATTATAATGTTTGTTTATAAAATAATATATTTACTGTGGGTAGGTACTTATTTATTTATTATTTATGATATTAATTAAATTTAATTAGTCTAAATTGTAAGCATATTTTTTCTTCTTAATTAATTTAAAAATATATCAATCAAAAGTAAAGTTTTGTCTTATTAATTAATCCCTTCCATCAGATAATTTCCAATAATCTCATTAATTAATATACATGAAATATAAAATCACTGGTAGAAGATTTATTGAAAATTAAATAAAAAAAGTAGAATGTAGTAAGAATTTCATTTGTCATTTGTATGGTAAATATCATAATATATACATACATTACGCACTAGGTACTGTACAGACCGCACCACCATCGTGTAGAGGTACGAACGCGCCATAGCCGGGTATATAGTGAGCCGTGTGGTGACGGGTATGACGTCACTTGTACAAACTCAAGTTTTTTTTTCAAATTGAAGCTAACATTATACAAAGAATAGTATATATGTGTAAAAAATATTAAATATAACAATTATCATCTCCATACATCAATAATTAGCTTACAATACTATCATATTATATTAGAAAATACAGACAAAATACAAAATCAAGATACAAAACGCAAGCGCAACAAACTAGTGCCTAATTCGAGGCAGTACTTGCCTCCCAATCAACACGGAAAGGTAAATACGCGTCCCGTAATGCGATAATACTGATTACGGCACCTCAACTTTTTCTCCCACGATTCATTTATTTATTTTATTTTATTTTTTAACTAACACAAACAACATTAGATAATTTGATTACATGGATTAATTTATTTATTATTTTTTGATTGATTTTGATTTTATTTATTTTTCCCTGGTTCGCCCTATCCTGGAATACGTATCTCCTGTCTGGTCTCCTCATTATGCAACACACATAAACCATATCGAAAGGATACAAAATATATTTATTAAACACCTTAACCGTAAAGCATTTCTTGATTTCCCGTCGTATCGTGAGGCAAGGATTTACCATTGCATTGATTCACTCGAAAACAGACGTACTGTATCTGATATGATGCTTCTCCACAATATTATTAATAATAAAATTGATTCTCCTGCTCTTTTAAATTATATATCTTTCAACATCCCTACCTACACCTGTAGAACTAGACACACTCCTCTTTTCCGCCTAACCACTCAACACACTAACTATGCTCAACATGCAACAATCTACAGAATCTGTAATTCATATAATAGGCATTTCCAAGAGATTGACATATTCTTACTTAGCGCCCCCACATTTAAACAAATATATCAAACTTAAAATTTCATCCTCATAATAAAATTTAACACTTAATATACTGACACATTTATATATGCAATTTCACACATCATTCACACATCATTCACACAATATCTCACCATAATATGTAACCATTCCTAATGTATCTTAATATACTACAATAACTTCAGCGACAACCTGTAATTGGCTTTATTATTAATCAAATCATCTTTATTTTATATAATTTATTATATGCTGTATGTTGTCCTTTAAATAAAATAAAATAATATAAATGATACATCAAATATCTAAATCTAATGTCAATTACATGTGACAAATACATTTTTGTTTGTGTGTGTAGTGTAAGTAGTAAAGTATTTTTATTTATTTATTTAATTATTATTACGTCTATGTAAATTATCCCTAAATCGTCCTCAAAACATTTAAAAATTTGGAATTGTAGCTAATTTTGAGACCCAACATTTTTTTCATGACGCGATGGCAACAGATCGGCCCTAAATTGTACTTGTGTCTGCAAGTATCACCTATTTTGAAAAAAATACATCCACCATGTATCTCAACGATTCATGTCTTTGTGATCAATAAAGTCTTGTTAGACAAGATTTGACACAAAAAAAATACGAAAAAAAACAACTCGAAATCTACAAATACTCGCGAAACATAATAGAGTAATGAAAGATGTGTGAAAGTGTGAGTTCAAGCGAGACAGCATGAGTAACTGTGACTTTAGGTGTATTTGGCGGCAGCCATCTTTTTTATTCTTACGGCTGTCAACGAGTTCACATATCGTGGGCCCACGTTAATAAGGGCCCGTGACGCAAGTCCCAATCACCTTCCACCTGTACTCAAATACCTATACTAAAATTCCCAAGCAAAAATTGTACTGAAAATTTTACCTATACTAAAATACGGTTCCCATACAAAACGAGTAGGTTGTGGCCAACGCGAAACTAACAAGTCACTCCATAAGGTATTCAAATTTTGTATGGAAAATTTTCAGCATTTTCATGAAATAGTTTGTTCAATTATTTATTTATTTAAATATTTTATTACGAAAACTTGATAATACTTCAATGCCATTTTATGAAAGTGATGTGCCTTTTTACCTATTTGAAAATAAAAATTTCAAATATCAAGCTTGGGGTCACTTTGAAATATTTGACAGTTAAAAAAATTGAGAAGCACTATTAAGATGACCTTCTAAATCTAATGGCGTCTAAGCGAGTATTAGATATACCAACATATTTGAAAAATTTGAAAAGAATCGAATGAGTACTTTTGTCTATAATTGATAAAGTAAAAAAAAACCACGCCGTACATAGCACATAGCACACAGCACACACACACACACACACACACACACACACACACACACACACACACACACACACACACACATACACACATACACACACACACACACCCTCACACACACACACACCCTCACACGCGCGCACACACCCTCACACACACTCACACACACACACACACACACACACACACACACACACACACACACACACACACACACACACATGGACAGAAATCCAACTTACATTTTTCTTAAAAAGAAAACAATTTTGGTTATTATTATGTGTGCTCATATTCGATCACACACGTAAGTTACACATGTATGTACCTAAGAGTAACTATTAAATGAAAGAAAATTAAGTTGCAAAAGTAAAGCAAAAAAAAAAATTAAGTTATATAAGTTATACAAGTTACATAAGTTGAAGTAAAAAAAATAAATAAGGTACTTACCTACATAAGGTAAAAGTAAAAAAAAAGCTACACAGGTTGGAGAATTTCAAACTGATAACAATCAAACATTATTAATTAAAATTATATTTTTTTATTACAAAGTGATTATATGTATTTTTTTCTTTTAGAGAAACTAAAGTATGTGTGCTGTCCCCAAATGAGTTCCACTCCTCCAACGACAAAGAAACCAAGTCTGTTGGTCAAGAACTTCAATCCGAATTCATCAACGGCTACTCGAAATAATATTTTTACTACACAAACAGACCTTGATTACCCGCCCGGCATTCGAACTACAACCAGAAGACCTGGTATAACTCCATTGAAGACCATCAGCCAAATAAGTATGTCAATATAATAAGGTTGCCATATATTTTCGAGATCCCTTCGAGAAATTTTTGTGAAATAAATCAAGAATTAATAGACAATCATTTATTACTGATTATTAAGCTTAGAATTTAATTAAAAAAATCTTATCAAACAAAACGCCCTAACAAAAAGTCCGATAAACTTCATATTGATTTTACAATATATGTACTGTCCATAAACTTAGAGCTGATTAGTTTTCCATAGATATCCGTTAATTTCTTCTCTATGATTTCATCCGTCCAAATTTTCAAAATGTTTTCACGGTCTGAAAAATCGAGGTATTTTCATATTGTTTAAACTTTTGATACAATAAAAACACACTCTTCAAGAGTTCACAGGTTGTAGCCAAAACTAAACTCTCCACACTATAGTAAGTGTTCATTTTTTCTTCTTGAAAGGTTGACAATCACTCAATGCGTTTATATGAATTACACATCCATTAGATTCTTAAACAAATATAAGATTCACAGAGGACAAAAGTTATCACAAAATACCATACACATAAAACATTGTCACGAAACTCATAGTATGCATTTTCTATATGATACCTGTTGAGAAATTTTAAGTAAAATTGTATTACTAGCATGTATGAGACAGTGTTTCAATGTTAATGAGGCAATGTATGTGTCAAGATAGAAGAATGCGGTGTTCGGTTCTCACTGCCTAACTCTTGAGAAAGACAGAAATGGAGAGTAAAAAATTCAATTGTTTATAGAGACACATACAATATCAATATGAAGTTGATCACCCAATTTTCCTATACAAAAACTATTTTTCCTTTACTTTACTTGAATTTTCTCACACAGAAGCTATTTCTGCAAAAACAAAATCCCTTTTTCAAAAAAACAACTGAAATAATTACATCGCTTTTCTATTTAAATAACAACCATTTTTTCATAAACCTAACCCGCATAATAACATCACTTTACTACAAAAATATTACCCCTATTCAAAACTGTAACTCAAATAATAACATTGCTTTTCTTTTCCACAAAAAAATACATCGCTTTTTTAAAAAATAACCCAAATGATAATATCACTTCTCTACAAAAGTAACATTCCTTTTTCATAAAAATAACCCGATTAATAAAATCACTTTTCTACAAAAATTAAATCGCTATTTCAAAAATATTATCCGAATAATATCATTTTTCTACAAAAATAACATCCCTTTTTAAAAAAAAAACTTGAATAATTTATTCATTTTTCTGGAAAATAGCATCCCTTTCTCAAAAAAATATCCCGAATAATAATATCACTTTTCTACAAATATAACACCCCACTTTTAAGAATATAACCCGAATATTAATATCACTTTTCTACAGAAATAAAATTGCTTTAAAAAAAAAAAAAAACGAATAATAACATCACTTTTCCGCAAAAATAACATCCATTTTTCAAAATAATTTTTTGATAATGGAATGTTATTTTTGTAGAAAAATGATGTTATTATTTGGGTTAATTTTTTGCAAGGGGATGCGATTTTGTAGAAAAGTGATGGTAGTTTTCGGGTTATTTTTATGTAAAAGGGATGTTTTTTTGTAGATAATTGATATCATTATTTTATTTATTTTTTGAAAATGGAGCGTTATAGTTCTACTGTATAATTTACTCATTTTTCTAGAAAATATTGCATCCCTTTTTCATAAGAAAAACCGAATAATAACATCATTTTCCTACAAAAATAAAATTCTATTTTCAAAAAATAACCTGTATAATTTATTAATTTTTATAGAAAGTTACATCCATTTTTCAAAAAAGTACCCCGATTAATAACATCACTTTTCTACAAAAATAACATCCCAATACAAAAAATAACATCACTTTTCTACAAAAATAGCATCCCTTTTTCATAAAAATAACCCGAATTATAACATCAATTTTGCACAAATATAACGTTACATTTTCAAAAAATAACCAGAATAATAAACCACTTTTCTAGAACTATAACGCTCCATTTTCAAAAAATAAACAAAATAATGATATCAATTATCTACAAAAAAACATCCCTTTTACATAAAAATAACCCGAAAACTACCATCACTTTTCTACAAAATCGCATCCCCTTGAAAAAATTAACCCAAATAATAACATCATTATTCTACAAAAATAACATTCCATTATCAAAAAATAACCTGTATAATTTACTCATTTTTCTAGAAAATATTGCATCCCTTTTTCATAAGAAAAACCGAAAAATAACATCATTTTCCTACAAAAATAACATTCTATTTTCAAAAAATAACCTGTATAATTTATTAATTTTTCTAGAAAGTTACATCCATTTTTCAAAAAAGTACCCCGATTAATAACATCACTTTTCTACAAAAATAACATCCCTATACAAAATATAACCCGAAAAATAACATCACTTTTCTACAAAAATAGCATCCCTTTTTCATAAAAATAACCCGAATTATAACATCAATTTTGTACAAATATAACGTTACATTTTCAAAAAATAACCAGAATAATAAACCACTTTTCTAGAACTATAACGCTCCATTTTCAAAAAATAAACAAAATAATGATATCAATTATCTACAAAAAAACATCCCTTTTACATAAAAATAACCCGAAAACTACCATCACTTTTCTACAAAATCGCATCCCCTTGAAAAAATTAACCCAAATAATAACATCATTATTCTACAAAAATAACATTCCATTATCAAAAAATAACCTGTATAATTTACTCATTTTTCTAGAAAATATTGCATCCCTTTTTCATAAGAAAAACCGAAAAATAACAACATTATCCTACAAAAATAACATTCTATTTTCAAAAAATAACCTGTATAATTTATTAATTTTTCTAGAAAGTTACATCCATTTTTCAAAAAAGTACCCCGATTAATAACATCACTTTTCTACAAAAATAACATCCCTATACAAAATATAACCCGAAAAATAACATCACTTTTCTACAAAAATAGCATCCCTTTTTCATAAAAATAACCCGAATTATAACATCAATTTTGTACAAATATAACGTTACATTTTCAAAAAATAACCGGAATAATAAACCACTTTTCTAGAACTATAACGCTCCATTTTCAAAAAATAAACAAAATAATGATATCAATTATCTACAAAAAAACATCCCTTTTACATAAAAATAACCCGAAAACTACCATCACTTTTCTACAAAATCGCATCCCCTTGCAAACAATTAACCCAAATAATAACATCATTTTTCTACAAAAATAACATTCCATTTTCAAAAAATATCCTGTATAATTTATTCATTTTTCTAGAAAATATTGCATCCCTTTTTCATAAAAAAAAACGAATAATAACATCATTTTTCTACAAAAATAACATTCTATTTTCAAAAAATAACCTGTATAATTTATACATTTTTCTAGAAAGTAACATCCATTTTTCAAAAAAATGCCCCAATTAATAACATCCCTTTACAAAAAATAACCCGAATAATAACATCACTTATCTACAAAAAAGCATCCCTTCTTCAAAAATATAAAATATAAAATATAAAATATAAAATATAAAATATAAAATATAAAATATAAAATATAAAATATAAAATATAAAATATAAAATAAAATAAAATAATTACATTCACTTTTCTGTCAAAATTTTCCGGGAGTGACAGTTACTGAACAAAGAGTAGCCGATCAAAAAAGATCGATTTTTAAAAATAATTTAATTCCTCAAACAACATTAAATCAAATAAAATTAGAAGTAGGTGACAGATTGCAACGTGAAAATTTAGATTTTCAAAATATTAATGAAAATAATTTAGATAATAATAGTTTACAAAATATGACTGCGGATAATGTTATATTAGAAGAAAATTTAAATATATCATTAGAATTATCCAATCAAAATATATTTCTAAATATTAGGGAGTTAAATGTATCAAACATTAATTTCGTTGACGAAAACATTATAGCGTTAGCAAATTTATTAATTAATAATATAAATAGATATATAGATGTAGATCCTATAAATAGACCAAAATTATTTAAATTAAATACGTCCAAAAAATTATCTAAATTAATATCCGACATAAATGATATAATTTTACCAAAAATAATACATGACAATATTAATTTTTTAGATTTACACACATTAATATATGCTAGCGCTATAACGGTTTATGAAGCTCTAGGCATTAAAATAAATTTAAATAATGAAAATTGTCATAGATATAAAAAACCTGATTGGCAAATTAGATTAGAAAGGGATGTAACGTTATTGAGAAGTAGTATTGCTAGGGTTATAGAATTCAAAAATGGGAATAGAAGTAGAAATATATTAAGACATGTAGGCAAAATTGGGGCAAATTTTGGATATAATAATGTACTTAGCTCAAATAACATACATACAATAAATGATTTATTAGATCTTTTAAAGCAAAAATTAGCAGTCAAATCTAGTAGACTTAAAAGATATAATTATATTTATAATAAAAATAATAATAATAAATTATTTAAAAAAAATGAAAAATTATTTTATTCCAAATTAGATAGTCAAAATAGTAGTACTAATAATAATATAACATTAACCTCTGAATCAGATATTCGCGATTTTTGGTCCAAAATTTGGAGTAACGATATAAAACATAACAATTCGGGCCCGTGGATAAAAGATGAGGAGCTGAATTTTGCTGATGTGGAGGAAATGAGTTTCTCTGAAATAACTTTAGATTTATTAACAAAAAATATTAAAAAATCTCATAACTGGAAAGCCACGGGTTGCGACGGAATAAATAACTTTTGGTATAAACGTTTCACTTCTTTACATCCACTTTTGGCTAAAAATTTATCAAAATTAATACGACATCCTCAAAATATTCCAAATTTTCTTATTAAAGGAATAACATATTTATTACCTAAAAATGAAAATATTAATAATCCTTCTCAATTTAGACCGATAACATGTTTACCTACGATTTATAAAATTTTAACTTCCTGTATGACGGATTTAATTTATAAACACGTAGATGAAAAAAATATTTTATCGGAAGAACAAAAAGGATGTCGTAGAAAATATTTAGGATGTAAAGAACAACTAATAATTGATTCAGTAATTCTTAAACAAATACAAACTAAAAATCGTAATTTACATGTAGGATATATTGATTATAAAAAAGCTTTTGATAGTGTACCGCACTCGTGGCTTATAAAAATATTAGAAATATACAAAATAAGCCCAATTTTAATAAACTTTTTAAAATGTATTATGTTAGGCTGGAATACAGATTTAAAAATAAATTTAAATTCTAATAAAATATCTATTCCAGGAATTAAAATTAAACGCGGAATTTTTCAGGGAGATTCATTGAGTCCACTTTGGTTTTGTTTAGCTCTTAATCCGCTTTCTAAAATGTTAAATGAATCTAAGTATGGAATAAAAATTAACGGTCATCCACGGTCTAATATTAAAATTTCGCACTTAATATATATGGATGATATAAAAGTATATGCTAAATCTGATTCAGAATTGGAAAAAATGATTAGGATAATAAAAGCATTTTCAGATGATATTAGAATGTCTTTCGGTTTAGATAAATGTAAAACTTTACATGTCGAAAAGGGTAAAATACTAGAAATGGGTGGTGATATTCAAAGAAATTTTCAAATAGATAGTTTGAAAGGGTTGGAGGTTTATAAATATCTAGGTTATCCGCAGTCTAACAAATTAGACCACACTAAAATAAAATCTGATATTAATATAAAATTTAAAGATAGAATTACGAAAATATTAAAATGCAATCTGTCAGCTAAAAACTTAACTAAAGCTATTAATACTTGGGCAATACCGATATTGACACATTCTTTTGGAATTATTAAATGGTCAAAAACAGATTTAGATAGTTTAGAAAGAACAATTAGAACGCGTTTAACTAAATTTCGTTGTCATCATCCTAATTCCGCGATTGAACGAATCAATTTGCCTAGGAATTTAGGAGGTAGGGGTATAATAAAAATAACATCGTTACATAATAATCAAATTGATTCGCTAAAAACTTTCTTTCACAAAAAATCTGATAGTTCTTTAATGCATAAAGTAATCTGTGAGGCGGACAAAAATTTAACAACATTAAATTTAAATTACGAGAATGCCAATAACAATATTATAAATATAAATGACGACCTTCTAAATTCGTGGCTAAATAAAATAATTCATTCTATACATCCAAAATTTCTCAACCAACCTTATGTTGACAAAATTTGGTCAAACAAATGGTTGAGTATTGGTGATTTGGACGCGGATTTAGAAGGTTTTATAATAGCAATTCAGGATAGAGTAATAAAA